>JARGEH010000116.1:2500-10472 GCA_029852875.1 Mythimna loreyi
TTGATAATTTTATCCTTATTTTAACTATTAAAAATTTTAATTATAATTTATTTTATATTATTGACGTGTCTTCAATTTGAAGCCACTATTAATACCTGACTGTTGACAATTTACGACTGATCCCCCCTTTACAGGGATCGAAATAAGACCAAATTTTAAAAAATTTAAATATTTTATTTAGTTTTCGTTCCACTTCAACTCCCTGCCTAAAACCATGTTCCTCTCCAGAACCCCAGCAAAAAAGGGCTCCAGGGATTCCCGTGTCTCTCCTTCGAGTGCGGCATTGTCCATCACCTTCGAGGGGGAGGTCTCCCCTCCCAGTGCTTCAACTCAAGCCTCTAAAGTGAGGCGAAGCATTGGAGAGTGGGAGAATGGGAAAATAGCCGAGTCTCAGCCCCTCCCATCAGCCGCCGCCAAACCATCAAAGATAGTTGCTCCGGCGGCTGCGGTGTCCCAGAAGTCCACAAAAGGCGCGACCACTCAGCTGGACAGTAAGGCTGCGTCGCGCCGAACGTCTAATGGGGCGCCGGAAGCCTCGCCGGGAACAAGCCAGCTGAAGCAGAATAAATCCACCGATCGGGTGACCGAGGCCCGAAACTGCCTTCTGCGCGCGAAATCGCATCTTAGCGAATCGCGAAACCTGAGAGCAGACCTGAAGGCCGGGATCACCCAATCGGTGGAACGGCTATACCAGCTCATTAAGGAAGAGGCGGCGGCTGCTGTACAGATAAAGGGGGCTGGGCCTGTGGGGGAGGAGGCCATTAAGGCAACACCTCCACAGGAAACACCCAAAACCCTCCCGGAGGTTAACTCGTTGCTCCTTTCACTAGCGGAGCATAGCGCGCTGGTGAAAGAGAGCAGCGAGAAGATGGAAAGGCTGAAACAGGCGATGGAGAGGCAGGGGGAACTTTTGGAGAAGACCACCACTTATGCGAGTGTAGCGGCGGGTCCACCGAAAAGGCAGACCCCAGGAAGGACCGCGCTGCACTCCATAGTGGTGACGTCCAAAGATGAAGGGGAAACTGGAGAGGAAATAATAAAAAGAATTAGAGAGGCAGTCAAAGCCAGAGAGGGGGGAGTTGAGGTGGAGCAAGTGCGAAAGGCGAAGGATAGGAAAGTTGTTATGGGCTGCAGGACGATGGAAGACAGGAAAAAATTAAAGGAAAAGATAGAAAAGTCAGGAGATTGCCTCGTTGTCGAGGACGTAAAAAACAAGGACCCATTGTTGATCTTCCGCGGCGTCCTCCGTGTATATACCGATGATGAAATACTGGAGGCGCTGCGGAATCAGAACCGGGACGTTTTTCGCGGCCTCGACAGCGAGGAAAATCGAATGACGATAAAATACAAGAGGAACGCGCGGAACCCCCAAACCCACAACGTGGTTATCAGCACGTCCCCCGCTGTCTGGAGCAGGATGCTGGAGAAGGGAAGAGCAAGAATAGACCTCCAGACCGTCTTCGTCGATGACCAGTCGCCACTGGTTCAGTGCACGAGGTGCTTGGGCTACGGGCATAGTCGGCGGCTCTGTAAAGAGCCTGCCGACTTATGCAGCCACTGTGGGGGCCCACACCTCCGAGCGCAATGTGACCAGTGGCTAAAGGCGGAAACACCGAAGTGCCACAACTGTGTCTTGGCGAAGATGGGGAGAGTCGATCACAATGCCTTCGACTCCCAGTGTCCTGTTCGAGTCAGATGGGATCGGCTGGCACGAGCGTCCGTCGCCTATTGCTAAGGTTGTCCCAACGAACACGATGCCGCACAAGATACTCCAGGTGAATCTCCAAAGGAAAAAATTAGCGACCCAGGAGCTTATGCTTGAGGCCGAGCAACGCAAAGTCACCGCAGCGCTGATCCAGGAGCCCTACGTGGGCAGTGCGAGAAGGATGAGCGTGACCAGAGGCGTCCGAATCTTCCAGAGCACTGGTCAAGGAGGAGGGACTGTCAAAGCGGCAATAGCCATTTTTGACCCACGCATTGCCGTTAGACAGTACCCAGAACTCACCACGGACAACATCGTCGTGGTGGGGATCCAGACCGGTGCCTGGAAACTAACTCTGGTCTCGTTCTACTTCGAGCCTGATCAGCCCTTAGGGCCATACCTGGACGGCCTCAGGAAGGTTGAACGCGAGACCGGCCCGCATAGGCTCCTCATGGGAGGAGACACTAACGCCTGGAGTATCTGGTGGGGCAGCAGTGAGACGAATAGCAGAGGCGACGAGATGCTGGGAGCTCTCGACCAGCTTGGACTGCAGGTACTAAATACAGGGGAAACTCCAACCTTCGACGTAGTTCGTGGTGACAGACGTTACACGAGCTGCGTCGACGTCACAGCCTGCACAGCGGATCTGCTGACGGTGACCGACGGCTGGCGAGTCGTCGACGACCTGACGGGGTCGGACCACAACGGCATTGAGTTTAATATACACCTCGAGAGGTCCTTGGGTATCACGGTCAACCGGACTACCAGGATCTACAATACCAGAAAAGCTGATTGGGCGCAGTTTCGTAAGAAGCTGCGCCAAATCATGCAAGGTGCTAATACCGTAAGTCTGTTCGATAATATCGACAGCAGGGACAAAATAGACCTGGTAGTCGACGGCTTTACAACGGCAGTACAAGACGCCTGTACAGCCGTGATACCCAAGAAGAAGAGTACCGAGAAACTGACCGTGCCGTGGTGGTCCGATCAACTCGCCAGTCTGAAGAGACAAGTGGTCACCAAGAAGCGAAGGATTCGTTGTGCAGCGCCAGTTCGTAGACCAAAGGTTGTTGAGGAGTACCTGAAACAGAAAGAAGAGTACGAGCGTGCAGTAGTCCAAGCCAAAGTCGAGAGCTGGAAGGGGTTCTGCGCGAAGCAAGATAGGGAAGGCCTGTGGGAGGGCATTTATCGGGTGATCCGTAGGACGGAAAAACGAGAGGAGGATTTGCCGATGGTGAGGGATGGCAGGACTCTGGACCCAGAGGCCTCGGCGAGGTATCTGGCAGAAACGTTTTATCCAGAAGACCGTTCCGAGGGGGAAAACGAGGAGCACAGAAGGGTGCGGCAAAAAGCTGAAGAGGTGAACAGGGGGTGCGAAGATGAACCTTCGGACCCCCCCTTCACACTCGACGAGCTGGAGCGAGCTGTCTCCTCGTTCAACCCCAAAAAAGCCCCCGGTTCGGACGGTCTGACGGCTGACATATGGGGCCACACGATCCGTCAAGACCCAGATTTAATTCTGCGCTTGATGAACAAGTGCCTGGCGCATGGATACTTTCCACGGTCCTGGAAAGAGGCTACGGTCGTCGTGCTCCGCAAGCCCGCTAAGGACGACTACACCACCCCAAAATCGTACAGGCCGATTGGGCTATTGCCTGTCCTCGGCAAGATTTTCGAAAAGCTGGTCGTGGCCCGACTCAAGTTTCATCTACTCCCCAGGATGAGTACTCGCCAGTACGGATTTATGCCACAGCGAAGTACCGAGGACTCCCTCTATACGCTGATGGGGCACATTCGTGGCAAACTTAATGAAAAAAGGATTGTCACGGTTGTGTCCCTGGATATAGAGGGAGCCTTCGACAGCGCATGGTGGCCGGCCATAAGAGTCCGACTGGCTGAGGAAAAGTGTCCTGTAAACTTGAGACGGGTCATGGACAGCTACTTGACCGAGAGGGTGGTGAAGGTCAGGTATGCGGGAGTGGAGCACGAATCCAGGACCGAGAAGGGATGCGTCCAGGGGTCTATCGGTGGTCCCATAGTTTGGAACGTTCTGCTGGATCCTCTGCTGCAGAGTCTAGAGGAAATGGGGGTCTACTGCCAGGCGTTTGCTGACGACATCGTCCTTGTGTTCGATGGTGAGACAGCACTTGATGTCCAGAGAGATGCCAACGTCGCCCTCGAGTACGTGCGGGCATGGGGTGTCACGAACAAGCTTCGGTTTGCGCCGCACAAGACGAAAGCAATGCTAGTCACGCGCAAACTGAAGCATGATACCCCATGTCTTAAGATGGGCGGGGTAGACGTTGGCATGTCGGACGAAATCAAGCTGCTAGGACTCACCATCGACCACAAGTTGACCTTTAACACTCACGTCGCAAACGTCTGTTCTCGAGCCATCGGCATATACAAGCAGCTGTCGCGGGCTGCTAGGGTCAGTTGGGGTCTCCATCCAGAGGTCATCCGCTGTATTTATACAGCTGCAGTGGAGCCCATCATCATGTACGCAGCGAGCGCGTGGTCGCCGGCCGCTAAGAAAGTCGGGGTGCAGAAGAAGCTGAACGCCGTCCAGAGGAGCTTCGCGCAGAAGCTGTGCCGAGCCTATCGCACGGTCTCCTTACACTCAGCGCTGGTGCTGGCTGGGGTGCTCCCTCTTGACCTCCGAATACAGGAGGCAGCCTCGCTATATGAGGCCAAGAAGGGGATGCCCCATCCAGTGCTAGGAGACCGGGAGATCGAGCGAGTGGTTTCGGCGCTGCAGATGCCACATCCGGCGGAGCAGAGGGCTATTGCACTGCGACGCCTGGTAGACGAGGAACATTATAACGAGCACCGCAATTATGCGGTGCGTATTTTCACGGACGGCAGCAAGATTGAGGGCAAAGTCGGCGCCGCACTGTCGGTATGGACTGGCGACGCGGAGACGAAGGCCCTCAAGCTTGCTTTGCCGTCCTACAGTACCGTCTACCAGGCTGAGCTTCTGGCCCTCTGCAAAGCAACGGAAGAAGTCCTCCGAAGGACCGAGACGGCGTTCGCTCTCTACAGCGACTCCATGGCAGCTCTCCAAGCAGTCGTGAACCCCGAAGCCCTCCACGCCCTTGCAGTGGAAGCAAGGGCCAACATCCGCCGCGGCTGCGCCCAGGACAAGAGTATTTCCTTGTTCTGGGTAAAGGCCCACGCGGGGCTGGAGGGCAACGAGAGAGCCGACTTGCTCGCGAAGGAGGCTGCCATGAAGTCGAAGCGGCAACCCGACTACGACAAATGCCCGGTTTCATTCGTCAAGCGTACGATCCGTATGGAAACGCTGGGCGAATGGAACCGGAGGTATTGTGATGGAGAAACGGCGGCCACGACAAAGATGTTCTTTCCTTCTGCGATCGCTGCGTACAGGACGGTGCGGAAAATGGAGATCACCAAGGAACTGACCCAAGCTCTAACAGGACACGGCGGGTTCTCCGAGTACCTGCACCGCTTCAAGTGCAAGGAGAATCCGGCGTGCGCCTGCGACCCGGACCAGCAGGAGACAGTCCTCCATCTCCTAACGGATTGCCCGATATATGCCTTCCCACGGTATGATTTTGAAGCCAAGATAGGCATTAAGTTAGTTAAAGAAAATCTTAGTGTCCTCATAGCGAGCAAAAAGTATAGACCGGACCTAATAGCGCTCATCACAAAAATTGTGATATCTGTAAACAAAAGGAATAAAACTTGACGAAGATCGTCAAGTTTTATTCCCTTTGTCTAAGTAATGAAACAAAATTTTTGGGAATATGTTGAAATTAAAAATAAATATAGTAAGAATTAATTTTAAATGTTATTTATATACACTATTTTGTTTATGTAATGATTAATGCTCAACTTATTATTTATATATATATATTTACCAAAGCGCGGCAGTAAAAATGTCTATGAGCTTGCAATAAAAATCCTGCAGCCTTAACAAAAACCCTGCGAAACCTGATGGCAGGGGGCCTTTCGCATGGCGGGAGTGGTTTTTAGCCGGTAGGAGTCCGGCACTACCCAGACTGCTCCTATATGGAGTGGTCTGGGTGTCCATGATGGATTTTCCATTCCCGCCACCACAAAAAAAAAAAAAAAAAAAAAAAAAAAAAAACCTAACCTAACCTAACCTAACCTAACCTAACCTAACCTAACCTAACCTAACCTAACCTAACCTAACCTAACCTAACCTAACCTAACCTAACCTAACCTAACCTAACCTAACCTAACCTAACCTAACCCTAACCTAACCTAACCTAACCTAACCTAACCTAACCTAACCTAACCTAACCTAACCTAACCTAACCTAACCTAACCTAACCTAACCTAACCTAACCTAACCTAACCTAACCTAACCTAACCTAACCTAACCTAACCTAACCTAACCTAACCTAACCTAACCTAACCTAACCTAACCTAACCTAACCTAACCTAACCTAACCTAACCTAACCTAACCTAACCTAACCTAACCTAACCTAACCTAACCTAACCTAACCTAACCTAACCTAACCTAACCTAACCTAACCTAACCTAACCTAACCTAACCTAACCTAACCTAACCTAACCTAACCTAACCTAACCTAACCTAACCTAACCTAACCTAACCTAACCTAACCTAACCTAACCTAACCTAACCTAACCTAACCTAACCTAACCTAACCTAACCTAACCTAACCTAACCTAACCTAACCTAACCTAACCTAACCTAACCTAACCTAACCTAACCTAACCTAACCTAACCTAACCTAACCTAACCTAACCTAACCTAACCTAACCTAACCTAACCTAACCTCCATGGCAGCTCTCCAAGCAGTCGTGAACCCCGAAGCCCTCCACGCCCTTGCAGTGGAAGCAAGAGCCAACATCCGCCGCGTCTGTGCCCAGGACAGGAGTATTTCCTTGTTCTGGGTAAAGGCTCACGCGGGGTTGGAGGGTAACGAGAGAGCCGACTTGCTCGCGAAGGAGGCTGCCCTGAGGTCAAAGCGGCAACCCGACTATGACAAATGCCCGGTTTCATTCGTCAAGCGTACGATCCGTATGGAAACGCTGGGCGAATGGAACCGGAGGTATTGTGAAGGAGAAACGGCGGCCACGACAAAGATGTTCTTTCCTTCTGCGATCGCTGCGTACAGGACGGTGCGGAAAATGGAGATCACCAAAGAACTGACCCAAGCTCTAACAGGACACGGCGGGTTCTCCGAGTACCTGCACCGCTTCAAGTGCAAGGAGAACCCGGCGTGCACCTGCGACCCGGACCAGCAGGAGACAGTCCTCCATCTCCTAACGGAATGCCCGATGTATGCCTTCCCACGGTATGATTTTGAAGCCAAGACGGACATTAAGTTAGCAAAAGAAAATTTAAGTTTCCTTATAGCGAGTAAAAGGCATAGACCTGAGCTCATAGCGGTCATCACAAAAATTGTGACATCAGTAAACAAAAGGAATAAAACTTGACGACGATCGTCAAGTTTTGTTCTTTTTGTTCAAGTATTAAGAATGACTACTACTGACCAAGAAAAAGTTTTTGAAAAAATACATTGAAATTATACAATTATTAAGAATATTTAATTATTAAGTTTAACTAATTATTGTCCTAAAAAAATTACAAATTATTGATTTTAAATAATATTATATAGAATTTATTATTTATTAATATATATTTATCAAAGCGCGGTAATAAAAAATTTTAGCTCGCAATTAAAATCCTGCAGCCTTAACAAAAACCCTGCGAAACCTGATGGCAGGGGCCTTTCGCATGGCGGGAGTGGTTTTTAGCCGGTAGGAGTCCGGCACTACCCAGACTGCCTTCACTGCAGGGTGGTCTGGGTGTCCATGATGGATTTTCCATTCCCGCCACCACAAAAAAAAAAAAAAAAAAAAAAAAAAAAAAAAAAAAAACCTAACCTAACCTAACCTAACCTAACCTAACCTAACCTAACCTAACCTAACCTAACCTAACCTAACCTAACCTAACCTAACCTAACCTAACCTAACCTAACCTAACCTAACCTAACCTAACCTAACCTAACCTAACCTAACCTAACCTAACCTAACCTAACCTAACCTAACCTAACCTAACCTAACCTAACCTAACCTAACCTAACCTAACCTAACCTAACCTAACCTAACCTAACCTAACCTAACCTAACCTAACCTAACCTAACCTAACCTAACCTAACCTAACCTAACCTAACCTAACCTAACCTAACCTAACCTAACCTAACCTAACCTAACCTAACCTAACCTAACCTAACCTAACCTAACCTAACCTA
>JARGEH010000112.1:0-12734 GCA_029852875.1 Mythimna loreyi
GGGAAGCGTATGGAACTTCGACATGAGTTATGGTGACACTTAAAAGCGAACGGATTGTCTTTGAAATATTTACAGCTAATTGATGTTAGTACTTACAGTAATCACGTAGCTACATACGTCTGGGGCCATAGACAAGTGGCAATCGCTCCGTGTCGAATCCATTTCTAAGTTCGATTTCGCCTTAACGATGTTCACCACAAAATGGTAGACAAAGTGACATCGACTAACATATCGATAAGTCGAAGTGTTGGTTCGATAAAATAACAACTTCTTGGCTATGGTTATCGAATTAAAACGTCCAATTTGACGTATAAACAACTAATAACAATTAGCGAATCGAAAACGTTTGACCACGTGACTTTTCGAAGGCATATGTCAGTTCCATACATTTCGGAGTTTCGAATTTCGTTATCGTTAGTGAGAATGTGACTTGTCTAAGTCCCCTGGTCGTGGCAACACTGACGAGTTCACTATTTTTTTACACCAAGGGTAAAAAAGTAGTTTCGATTTCAAGAGACAGACTTGGAAGTATCGCGACATTTAGTTAAATGAGTTCATTAAAATAACGCATCGATCACTGAAATAACGCAATATTTTTTTGGATCTCTTTGGTGTTTAAGTTTATCTATCACTAGCTTTTGCCCGCGGCTTCGCTCTCGGCAACAGATTATTTTACTCTACTCTACCCTACCCTACCCTACCCTACCCTACCCTACCCTACCCTACTCTACCCTACTCTACCCTACTCTACCCTACTCTACCCTACTCTACCCTACTCTACCCTACTCTACCCTACTCTACCCTACTCTACCCTACTCTACCTACTCTACCCTACTCTACCCTACTCTACCCTACTCTACCCTACTCTACCCTACTCTACCCTACTCTACCCTACTCTACCCTACTCTACCCTACTCTACCCTACTCTACCCTACTCTACCCTACTCTACCCTACTCTACCCTACTCTACCTACTCTACCCTACTCTACCCTACTCTACCCTACTCTACCCTACTCTACCCTACTACCCTACTCTACCCTACTCTACCCTACTCTACCCTACTCTACCCTACTCTACCCTACTCTACCCTACTCTACCCTACTCTACCCTACTCTACCCTACTCTACCCTACTCTACCCTACTCTACCCTACTCTACCTACTCTACCCTACTCTACCCTACTCTACCCTACTCTACCCTACTCTACCCTACTCTACCCTACTCTACCCTACTCTACCCTACTCTACCCTACTCTACCCTACTCTACCCTACTCTACCCTACTCTACCCTACTCTACCCTACTCTACCCTACTCTACCCTACTCTACCCTACTCTACCCTACTCTACCCTACTCTACCCTACTCTACCCTACTCTACCCTACTCTCTACTCTACCCTACTCCTACCCTACTCTACCCTACTCTACCCTACTCTACCCTACTCTAACCCTACTCTACCCTACTCTACCCTACTCTACCTACTCCCTACTCTACCCTACTCTACCCTACTCTACCCTACTCTACCCTACTCTACCTACTCTACCCTACTCTACCCTACTCTACCCTACTCTACCCTACTCTACCCTACTCTACCCTACTCTACCCTACTCTACCCTACTCTACCCTACTCTACCCTACTCTACCCTACTCTACCCTACTCTACCCTACTCTACCCTACTCTTACCCTACTCTACCCTACTCTACCCTACTCTACCCTACTCTACCCTACTCTACCCTACTCTACCCTACTCTACCCTACTCTACCCTACTCTACCTACTCTACCCTACTCTACCTACTCTACCCTACTCTACCCTACTCTACCCTACTCTACCCTACTCTACCCTACTCTACCCTACTCTACTCTACCCTACTCTACCCTACTCTACCCTACTCTACCCTACTCTACCCTACTCTACCCTACTCTACCCTACTCTACCCTACTCTACCCTACTCTACCCTACTACCCTACTCTACCCTACTCTACCCTACTCTACCCTACTCTACCCTACTCTACCCTACCTCTACCCTACTCTACCCTACTCTACCCTACTCTACCCTACTCTACCCTACTCTACCCTACTCTACCCTACTCTACCCTACTCTACCCTACACTTCTCCCCTACTCTACCCCCCAAAAACGAAGGGGACTCTGGAGAGGAAGTAATGAATAAAATTAGAGCAGCAGTCAATGCTAAGGATGGGGGAATAGAAATTGAAAGCGTGCGAAAGGCCAAAGACAGAAAGATAGTTATGGCTTGTAGGTCGGTCGAAGAAAGAAAGAGAGTGAGGGAGAGGCTAGAGAAGGCAGGAGACCACCTCGTTGTCGAGGAGGTGAAAAACAAAGACCCGCTGCTGGTTTTCCGGGGTGTCCTCCGCATTCACTCCGACGAGGAATTGCTGTGGGCATTACGGAGCCAGAAACCGGGATGTCTTTCGCGATCTCGACAACGGGGAGGATCGACTGGCTGTCCGGTTCAAAAAGAACTCGCGGAACCCCCATACCAACAATGTGGTAGTCAGCACGTCGCCTGCTGTCTGGAACCGGATGCTCGAGAAGGGCAAAGCGCGTATTGATCTCCAGACTGTCTTCGTCGAAGACCAGTCGCCACTGGTCCAGTGCACGAGGTGTCTGGGCTACGGGCATAGTCGGCGGCTCTGTAAAGAACCAGCCGACTTATGCAGCCACTGTGGGGGCCCACACCTCCGAGCAGAATGCAACCAGTGGCTCGAGGCAGTAACACCAAAGTGCCCAAACTGCGTCAAGGCGAAGATGGGGAAGACTGACCATAACGCGTTTGCCACCGAGTGTCCGGTTCGAGTCAGGTGGGACAGGCTGGCGAGAACGTCCGTCGCCTACTGCTAAGGTGGTCCCAGAGAATACGATGCCGCACAAGATACTCCAGGCGAACCTCCAGAGAAAGAGATTGGCGACTCAAGAGCTTATGCTTGAGGCCGAGAAGCGCAAAGCCGCCGTAGCGCTGATCCAGGAGCCCTATGTAGGCAGCGCGAAAAGGATGAGCGGGACCAGAGGTGTTCGAATATACCAGAGCACTGGCCAAGGAGAAGGGACTGTCAAAGCGGCAATAGCTGTTTTTGATTCACGCATTGCCGTTAGACAGTACCCGGAACTCACCACGAACAATATCGTCGTGGTGGGGATCCAAACCGGTGCCTGGGAACTAACTCTGGTCTCGTTCTACTTTGAGCCTGATCAGCCTTTAGGGCCATACCTGGACAGCCTCAGAAAGGTGGAAAGCGAGACCGGCCCGCATAAGCTCATTATAGGAGGAGACGCCAACGCCTGGAGTGTCTGGTGGGGCAGTAGAGAGACCAACAGCAGGGGCGACGAGATGCTGGGAGCTCTCGATCAACTTGGACTGCAAGTACTCAACACAGGGGAAACTCCAACCTTCGACGTAGTTCGTGGCAACAGACGATACACGAGCTGCGTCGACGTCACAGCCTGCACAGAGGATATGCTGACGGTGACCAACGGCTGGCGAGTAGTCGATGACTTGACAGGCTCGGACCACAACGGCATAGAGTTCTGCGTTCATTTAAAAAAGTCCTCGGGTGTCACGGTTAACCGGACTACCAGGATCTACAACACCAAGAAAGCAAATTGGGCGCAGTTTCATGAGAAGCTGCGCGCAGTTATGCTCAGGAACAACAGCCCTAGCCTGTTCGATGATATCGACAGCAGGGAAAAGATAGACCTGGTAGTCGAGGGCCTAACAACAGCAGTGCGAGACGCCTGTGCAGCCGTGATACCCAAGAAAAAGAACGCAGAGAAATTAAAAGTGCCGTGGTGGTCTGACGACCTCGCCAGTCTAAAGAAACAAGTGGTCACTAAGAAGCGGAGGATTCGCTGTGCAGCGCCAGTCCGTAGACAAAAGGTTGTTGAGGAGTACCTGAAACAGAAAGAAGAGTGCGAGCGTGCAGTAGTCCAGGCAAAGATCGAGAGCTGGAAGGGGTTCTGCGAGAAGCAAGACAGAGAAGGCCTGTGGGAAGGCATATACCGGGTCATCCGTAGGACGGAGAAGAGAGAGGAGGACGTGCCGATGGTTAGGGACGGCAAGACCCTGGACCCGGAGGCCTCGGCGAGGTATCTGGCACAGACATTCTACCCAGAAGACCGTTCGGAGGGGGACAACGAGGAGCACAAACGGGTGCGGCAACGAGCCGAAGAGGTGAACGGGGGTAACGAAGGTGAACCTTCGGATCCTCCTTCCACACTCGATGAGCTGGAACGCGCCGTCTCCTCGTTCAACCCCAAAAAAGCCCCCGGTTCCGACGGTCTGACGGCGGACATATGGGGCCACACGATCAGTCACGACCCAGACTTGATACTGCGCTTGATGAACAAGTGCCTGGCGCATGCATACTTTCCACGGTCCTGGAAAGAGGCAACAGTCGTCGTGCTCCGCAAGCCCGCGAAAGAAGACTACACCACCCCAAAATCTTACAGGCCAATTGGGCTTTTGCCTGTCCTCGGAAAGATAGTCGAGAAGCTGGTTGTCACCCGACTCAAGTTTCACCTGTTGTCACGGATGAGTACTCGCCAGTACGGATTCATGCCCCAGCGAAGCACCGAGGACTCCCTCTACACCCTTATGGGGCGCATTCGTGGCGGACTCAATGCGAAGAGACTTGTCACGATTGTGTCCCTGGATATTGAGGGAGCCTTCGATAGCGCATGGTGGCCAGCTATACGAGTCCGTCTGGCTGAGGAAAAGTGTCCAGTGAACTTGAGGCGGGTGGTAGACAGCTATTTGACCGAGAGGGTGGTGAAGGTCAGATACGCGGGAGTGGAGTACGAATCCAGGACCGAGAAGGGATGCGTCCAGGGGTCAATCGGTGGTCCCATATTTTGGAATCTTGTGCTGGATCCTCTCTTGAGGGCTCTGGAGTCAATGGGAGTGTACTGCCAGGCGTTTGCGGACGATATTGTTCTTGTGTTCGATGGGGAGACCGCACTTGAAGTCCAGAGGGATGCCAATGTCGCCCTCGAGTACGTGCGAGCATGGGGTGTCAAGAATAAGCTTCGGTTTGCGCCGCACAAAACTAAAGCAATGCTGGTCAAGCGCAAACTGAAGCATGACACCCCATGTCTCAAGATGGGCGGGGTAGACATTGGCATGTCGGACGAGATCAAGCTGCTCGGACTCACCATCGACCACAAGTTGACATTCAACACTCACGTCGCAAACGTCTGCTCCCGAGCCATCGGCATCTACAAGCGGCTGTCGCGGGCTGCTAGGGTCAGTTGGGGTCTCCATCCCGAGGTCATCCGCTGCATCTATATGGCAGCGGTGGAGCCTACCATCCTGTACGCGGCGAGCGCGTGGTCGTCGGCCGCCAACAAAGTCGGGTTGCAGAAGAAGCTAAACGCCGTCCAAAGGAGTTTCGCGCTGAAGCTGTGCCGGGCCTACCGCACGGTCTCCCAAAACTCAGCACTCGTGCTGGCTGGGATACTCCCTCTTGATCTCCGGATTCGGGAGGCAGCCTCGCTGTACGAGGCCAAGAGAGGGGTGCCCCATCCAGCGCTAAGAGGCCGGGAGATCGAGCGAGTGGTATCGGCACTGCAGATGCCACATCCGGCGGAGCAGAGGGCTATTGCACTGCGACGCCTGGTAGACGAGGAGCAGTATAATGCGCACCGAAATTACGAGGTGCGTATTTTCACAGACGGCAGCAAGATTGAGGGCAAAGTCGGCGCCGCACTGTCGGTGTGGACTGGCGACGCGGAGACGAAGGCCCTCAAGCTTGCTTTGCCGTCCTACAGTACCGTCTACCAGGCTGAGCTTTTGGCCCTCTGCAAAGCAACTAAGGAAATCCTTCGAAGGACCGAGACGGCGTTTGCCATCTACAGCGACTCCATGGCAGCTCTCCAAGCAGTCGCGAACCCCGAAGCCCTCCACGCTCTCGCAGTGGAAGCAAGAGCCAACATCCGCCGCGGCGGTGCCCAGAACAAGAGCATTTCCTTGTTCTGGGTCAAGGCACACGCGGGGCTGGAGGGTAACGAGAGAGCCGACTTGCTCGCAAAGGAGGCTGCCCTGGGGTTGAAGCGGCAACCCGACTACGACAAATGCCCGGTTTCATTCGTCAAGCGTACGATCCGTATGGAAACGCTGGACGAATGGAACCGGAGATATTGCGAAGGACAAACGGCGGCCACGACGAAGATGTTTTTCCCTTCCGCGATCGCTGCGTACAGGACGGTGCGTGGGATGGAGATGAACAAGGAACTGACCCAAGCTCTAACAGGACACGGCGGGTTCTCCGAGTACCTGCACCGCTTCAAGTGCAAGGATAGCCCGGCGTGTGCCTGCGACCCCGACACGCAAGAGACAGTCCTGCACCTCCTGACTGACTGCCCGGTGTATGCCTCCCACAGGCATGAATTTGAGATGAGGGCCGACATGCCAGTCAAAAAAGAAAACCTCGGCCTTCTCATAAAAGACCGAAGACTCAGAAAGCAATTCATAGAATTAGTAGTCAAAATAGTAAAGTCCGTTAACAAACGAAATAAATGATGGAAGGTTCATTTTATATGTGTGTTAACTTACACACACAACAATAAGATATTAATCTAATTTATTTACATAATTTTATATTATCCCGTTATATTTATCATTATCATAATATTTATTAATCAATGGACAACTTTTTAACAAAGCGCAAATTATTGACTACGAATTTACAAATTATAATTATTGAAATATATTATTTATTCAAATTAGGAATTTAAACAAAAATAGAAATACCTACAGCTATAACAATGTCCCTGCGAAACCTGATGGCAGGGGGCCTTTGCATGGCGGGAGTGGTTTTTAGCCGGTAGGAGTCCGGCACTACCCAGACTGCTCCTATATGGAGTGGTCTGGGTGTCCATGACGGATTTTCCATTCCCGCCACCAAAAAAAAAAAAAAAATAAAAAAAAAAAAAAAAAAAAAACCCTACTCTACCCTACTCTACCCTACTCCACCCTACTCTACCCTACTCTACCCTACTCTACCCTACTCTACCCTACTCTACCCTACTGTACCCTACTCTACCCTACTGTACCCTACTGTACCCTACTGTACCCTACTCTACCCTACTGTACCCTACTCTACCCTACTCTACCCTACTCTACCCTACTGTACCCTACTCTACCCTACTCTACCCTACTCTACCCTACTCTACCCTACTCTACCCTACTCTACCCTACTCTACCCTACTCTACCCTACTCTACCCTACTCTACCCTACTCTACCCTACTCTACCCTACTCTACCCTACTCTACCCTACTCTACCCTACTCTACCCTACTCTACCCTACTCTACCCTACTCTACCCTACTCTACCCTACTCTACCCTACTCTACCCTACTCTACCCTACTCTACCCTACTCTACCCTACTCTACCCTACTCTACCCTACTCTACCCTACTCTACCCTACTCTACCCTACTCTACCCTACTCTACCCTACTCTACCCTACTCTACCCTACTCTACCCTACTCTACCCTACTCTACCCTACTCTACCCTACTCTACCCTACTCTACCCTACCATACTCTACCCTACCCTACTTTACCTTACTTTACCCTACTCTACCCTACTATACATTACTTTTTTTTCATAAGAACCTTCTCCTGACAATAACAAACATAACAAAAAAAAGAATTTGCGAAATCGGTCCAGTTATTCTCGAGTTTTTCGCTTACCAACACATTTTGCGATTCATTTTTATATATAAGATAACCGCCTTAATAATTTTATGTACATATTAGGTACCAAAGTACAATAAGCAGTTTCGTCCCGAGTTTTGTAACATTTTCTAAGCTGTATCGTTTGAAAGATCTCAATCAGTATTATAGTCGTTTCATTTATTTTATAAAATCATTACATAGTATAAAACAAAGTTGCTTACCGCTATGTATGCTTAGATCTTTAAAAGTGCGTAACGGATTTTGATGCGGTTTTATTTAATAGATAAAGTGATTCAAGAGGAAGGTTTATGTGTAAAACACATGCATAATATATTCAATATCAGTACCCGTGCGAAGCTGGGGTGGGTCGCTAGTATTAAATAAAACTTAATCGTTTAATATTTTAATGAATGAAAGTGAAAAATACCACAAGGTCGACCGTGCGCCTACTCTAACCTAACACCCCCTCTCCCACCGTGTGCCACACGCTGCCATATTTATTTATATATTTTATACTTTATTGTGCACCGCATATTGTAAGCGGTCTAGGCGCACCACCATGTCTTCGTGAAGGCAATCAGCGGCAGCAACCTTTGGCGCTGAGCTCGAAGCAAAAGCAAAAGCTCGTGTGGTCTTCTCCTTCGCTAGCACAGCGAAGGAGAAGACCACACGATCGAGGTAACGAACGTCCTAACACTGCAGCCGCCGAGACGTGGACCTGCGGACTACGAGCGAGTTAGCTTGCCGTCCCGCCGTCCAGCATCTAACCGACTGACTGAGCCCAGTCGTCAGCAGCGCGTAGTGATCCATGCGCTCTTCAAAGAGATGTCAGCCAACCATAGGGGCCCAGCCGGGCCGATGCCCGCTAGGAAGGATCGCGGAGAATCGCTAGAAAGGAAAGCCTAGTCCTAGTTCGTAGTCCTAGCACGCAAAGGACAACTGGATGACACAGGTGTGGTTTTAGTCGCGAGTTTAAACCCAGCTAGGCACATTACTTTGTGTAATTTATTTCATCACCACTGCTCTCAAAACGGTGAAGGAAACCATCATGAGGAAACCGGCATTTCCTGAAAACAAAAATTCGAGACATGTGACATCCACCAACCCGCACTGGACCAGCGTGGTGGATTTATGGCCCATTCCCTCTTCCAGAGGAGGCCGAGTCCCAGCAGTGGGAACATTATAAGGCTGATGCTATTTGATAATTATTAATTAGTTTTATACCTCCACGCGTACCTGTAGCGCCATCTACGGCGTCACATAAGAACTACGAGAATCCTGCATCGCGCAATGAAAGTTCTCCGCGCGATTAGAAAATATACGACAGCCCGAAGTCAACTATCGGGCAGTAGCCCACCAGGCGATAACACCTGTCTGGTCGGAGGATCCTCCCTTTTCAACGGAGGTATGTGGGACTTTACTCTCTGTCCGCATACCTCCAAATACCTAAGAAAATTGTTTTGACTGACGAATAAACGGACAAAAAGTAATCATATATGGGGTGCAACAATGTCGTAATAATAATGACGTTTTTTTCAGGAGATCGATTATGTTGCTATTTTGATAAAGTGAAATGTATTTACAATAATATTATATATATATATATCAATTCAATTCATTTAATTCAGACATAGTCCATAATTACATAAAAATACATAAAAATCAAGGAATATAATCAAATTAAAATCAGAAAATAAAAATTATTATATCGATGACCAAAATATTATAAAATTCCATGTTTGAAAATTAAGGTTGTGTCAGAAATAAAAATGTTAAATTTAGTGGTACGTCTTTAATGTTTTTTTAAAAACAATACCTAAATTTATGATTTTATTGCACCAGGTGTGATATGGTTTCCGTTTATGCTGACTTAGACACGGAACCCCAAATAGCAATCAGTGTCACATAAAATTTCCGTTAGAAATGTCACTTGTGTCCTCTAAAAAAGATAATAATTTACAGTTACAGCACTTCAAGGTGCATAAACTTCCGCGACAGTGAATTCGAAGTCATGAGCGATTGTATTATCGCCTCTACGATCAGTTCTATCGTAATATTAGACGGCGGCGCGCGCATTCTTAACCAAACGCGCGCAAACTGACGCAAATTGTGGCGGGAAAAAGTTTTAAAAGAAAAAAGGTTTTAATAAAAAAAAAGTCCTGGCATAAAATACAGGCGTAATGTTCTATGTTATTATGGCATGAATTTAAAAAAAAAACGAAGTATAGATAAATCTATGTTTTAAGTGGATGTTTTGAGAAATTTAAATTTAAAAAAATGTGCAGTGTAAAGAATTTATTCTTTTTAACGGTTTTGTGCCCAATAGTGTTTATAGGTTGGTACTATTTAGTTATATTCTGTTTTTTTTAAATTGTATAAATTTTAAATTATCATAAAAGACGTATTACATTTTTAGTAGATAACCATAAAAGACGTATATTAAATTTTAAATATTCACGTTAATTTACTGCAAAGAAAACTTTTTAACAACGGTTCAAGCAGACCGAAGGATGGACACCTAGTCTTTTCATATTTCTTGGACAGATTTACATTCGACTTACATTTTTCCAAAGCCATAGCTTTATATAATTTGGTTTTCTGTATATCGCAAGAGTTTCCCACCAAGTGTGGTTTGGCATTGGGTGCACTTGCATTGCACGTAGAATGATAATCGTTATTTAGTATCACGTTCATGAAAAGTATCTGAGAGAACTCTGCGAGTAAATTTCAACCCCTCGTACAACTTCCAAAGGTCCAAGTTCCTAGGTCCTGACATAAATAAATTAAAAAGTAATAAAGAGTACAGTACGAATTTATGTTTTTTTCCTTGCAATTGTTTTATCTTATTAAGTACTTAAAATATATATTAATTACAGGTTTGCTGGATTCATCACAAGCGGCATTTTTACGATGCTACAATGGGTAAGAAAACAGTTTAGTTTATTACAATGTAGGTTAGCACTAGTACAGGTATCCCGATCCATGCCTATGTACTTTCTACTCTAGTTTTATTGTGAAAAATGATTTTTAGAGAATAGATAGAGATTGTGACACCTTATTAATTTTATGCTCCTACAGTAATTTTATTTATGGTGTAGGTACCTAAAATAAAGAGTATATCTTTTTTTTTTTTAAGTTCAGATGTTTTTTTTATTAAAATCATCACAATATTGTTAGAAACAAACAAACATTTAGTGCAATAAAGTAGCCCTAGATCCCACACTAGGATCCCCTGTGTCGTGGGATCTAGTTTTTTGTTTTGAGACTCTTTATAAATATACGAGTGGGTAGTTCACCACTGGTTAGGTTACAAAAGTATATTCAAAATTGATAAATTACGAAAACATGCACATTACAATTAAAAAGTGTGTGAAGAGTGTAAATGTGTGTTAAAAGTGTATATTTTGGTAGAGTGTAAGTTGTGTAGATTATATGTATGTGACAATATGCTGCGCCTGAGGGAGTCATTGTAAGAGATTCATAGTAAGGGTACGAGAAGAGCTTCAGTCCGTGCATAATCCAGAGCTGATAGCCACTTAATAACTTTCATATGTGCTTAGAGCAATCCACCACCATATCTATTGATCCAATGATCCATATGCCTAGGATGCCTGGTGAGTGGTGAGTGACCGATACTTACAACTTACAGCACGTAAAGTACCTACGGCCGTCGAATCTTGGCAAGTTTGAAGTTAAGCTCTGTGAATTTTAGCGCTAGAAAACTCGTACAAAAATGAAGGTTTTAAAAAAATAAATGCCAATAATAGTTTTTAATACCAATAATAACTACAAATTGCATTTATTTGTTTAAACGATTTATTTTGTTACGAGTTATCAAGCGCTAAAATTGACAGAGTTTAACTTTAGACTCGCCAAGATCCGAAGGCCGTACTGTAATTGTAGTCATATGATAACAAACAACTTTTACTATGGAACCAAATCTGAAATCGCGAAAAAATATCTGCTTGTCCGTAGTACATTTACACATTACATTACATTAGAGAGCAGTGGTGGCCGAGTGGTAAAGGCCCCGACTTACGAGTCGTAGGTCGCGGGTTCAAACCCAGCCAGGCGCATTACTTTGTGTAATTTATTTCATCACCACTGCTCTCAAAACGGTGAAGGAAAACATCGTGAGGAAACCGGCATGTCCTAGAACCAAAAATTCGAAGACATGTGACATCCACCAATCCGCACTGGGCCCGCGTGGTGGATTATGGCCCATTCCCTCTCCTAGAGATAGGAGGCCTGTGTCCCTGCAGTGGGAACATTAAAAAGGCTGATGATGATGTAGTACATTTATGGTCGCTTAACTTTTCAAAATGTACTGAACACACTGATTTTTTTCGCGATTTCAGGTTTGTTCTATAGTATTTTTTTTTTTTTGTTATCATGACTACAAGTTTCATATCTCAATATTTAATGTAGCAAAAATAAAATGATAAAAATTATTATTTATTTATTTAATCTTCATGTACAGTAGTGGCACATAGGCGGAGTAAATGCAACAAGGCATACAAAAAAAAAAAAACAAATAAAAAATTACATTGATATTCAATTTTTGCGCTTAAAATGTTAACGTAATTGTAGTCAGTAAAATTAATTTCCTTATGTAGAAATTCCTTACATAAAAATGCCTGAAAAGCTTAAACTCGTCTCAGGTTGATATAAGGCAAGATGTTTGTTTTGCAAATATTAACAAAACACATAAAAATGCATTTGCATCATCATATTTAACCAGTATGCTTGTAAAAGTACAAAATACGTTGGAGCTTCTGATAAGAATTAAAATTAAACAAACAAAAGAAAAGTAATAAAAAGAGAATAATTATCTGTCGCCGACATGAACGTTGAAGTTTTATAATGAACAAACATGGTGACATTGAACTTTATGATGATAATACCTGCATAACATTCTTATCACTTCAGAGAATGGCCAGCAAAGAAAGAAATAATGAAAATCGTTTTATTTGCGGGACGCACTCTTAACAAAAATTTAAAAGCTTTTTTTTTCCAATAAACTAGTGCTTGACTGCGATCCC
>JARGEH010000058.1:0-127041 GCA_029852875.1 Mythimna loreyi
GGCGTCCGGCGTTCTTTGGTATCAAGCCGACGTTGATCCTCAAGGGCGGCGCGATTGCCTCAAGCCTCATGGGCGACGCCAACGCCTCGATCCCCACGCCGCAGCCGGTGCATTACCGCCCGATGTTCGCCAGCTTCGGCAGCGCATTGCACGCCACCAGCCTGACCTTTATCAGCCAGGCCGCCCAGGAGGCCGGCTTGCCCGAGGCCCTGGGCTTGAAGAAGCAGATTGCGGTGGTCAAGGGCTGTCGCGGTGTGCAGAAAACCGACTTGATCCACAACGACTACCTGCCCGAGATCGAGGTTGACCCACAGACCTACCAGGTCAAGGCCGACGGCCAGTTGCTGTGGTGCGAGCCGGCGGATGTATTGCCGATGGCCCAACGTTACTTCCTGTTCTGAACCGCCCCTGCGGGCGCGCCAAGCTCGCGCCTGCAGGTAATGGGGGCTACGCAAACAGCGTCGCGATCATGCCTTCGCTGTATTGGTAATCCATGCGCAGCTCGACACCCGCCGGGATATCTTCAGTGGCAAATACCGCCGTCAGGATCATATTGCGCCTTGCGCTCTTCGTGCCCTGCCCTTCCTCCACTTCAACGTCGAACCCTACCCCTTCGACGTTGTAGCCGCTGGCGGCCTGGCGTATGGGTTTGCCGTTGGCGTCATATTCAAAGTGGGTATTGATCCTGGAGAGGATGTTGTCCCCCGAAATTTCAATGGGCTCCATGCCCGTTTTTCCAGGAGTCGGCCTGGCACCTGCCAGGATCACATAGGTCTGCCCGCCGGGACTGCCAACCTGAGAAGGCAGCACGGTGCCGCCGTAGACGCCGAGGATTTCACCTTTGGCAATACGCCGGTTGGCCACCACCATGGACTGCCCGATCAGCGCCTTTTCCTCGGGCACCTGCATATCCTGCGCAGTGAACAGTCGCTGCTGCAGCTTCTCGTCATAACGCGCCGCCACCTTCTCGTAGCCTTCAAACTGGATGTAAGGCTTGATCTGCTCCGAGCTGTACTTGACACCCGTTTCGGTCACGACTTCTCTCTGCAGTTTTCGGATACGCATGGGTTTGCCCTGTAGATCTCGAAGCGGATACCTGCCGTTGTTAACCCGGTCATAACTGCCCGGTACATTGCGCAGTTGGGTGAAATGCACCTCGCGCTTCATGGCGCCCAGTTCAGTTGCCGTGTAGTGATCCACCGGCATGGACTCGGATGCATCTTCAAGTTCATCGCTGGAACTGCCGGACCGCATGCCGCCCGCCGAGCCCCTGCGTATCCATGCGCCGTCGATATCGGGCTTGGCGACGATGCCGCTGCTGACCAGGGCAAATGGATTCTCCGGCGCCTGCACCCACAATATGTAGTACTCGCCATCCCGGGCATCGGGCATGCTCGCGACAAAGTACCGCTTGCCATCCAGCTCGATGGTGCGCGCCTGGCTGAGCTGCAACCCGGAGGCAGGACCCGCGCCAAGCTCGACTAACCCTTCAAGGGGGCCACGTGGCAACAGTACCTCGGCTATTTCCTGCCGGCTCAAGGCCTCGATCAATTGGCTTTCCTCGATCACCAGCCGGGCCTGCAACTCATCGGCCTGGGCCTTATAGACCGTCTCTGACACCGCCTCGGCCACACGCTGGTCATGCAGGGCAGCCAGTTGCTGCTGGTAGGGCTCGCTGAGCCGATCAAATTGCGCCCGGTATTTATGCGTCACATAGTCCTTCCAGAACTCGCGGGACAACAGGGCCTGGAACTCCTCGACGGAGTTGTCCAGGGCGATGACTTTTTCGTAGGCGGCCTCCAGCATCGCTGGGGTAACCCCGCCCATGCTGGTGAACCTGACCTTCTGCGGCTGCCCCGGCAATTGCAGCCGGTCCTTGAGGCCGAAGCGATAGGCCAGCCGGATCTCCACTTCTTCCGCCAGGCGTTGGGTATGGGGCAACTTATCGCTCATCGACACCGACGAATCATTGACGATGGCCTCGCTGCGCTGGATATCCGCCGAGGCGATCTTGTCGACTTCGTGCAGACGGAACAGCCCCTTGGAGAGACTCGACAGTTGTACACCTTGCATCTGCCCCGCGGCCTGGGTGCGTGCCCTGTAGACCAGCGTCAGGGTTTCCAGATTGCTGAAGGAGAACGCAGCAAGGTCACAGCAACCTGGCTCGCCCGCGCGGTCGAACAGCTCCTTGCGGTGGCTGTCTGAACTCGAGGTGTTTTCACTGATGCTGTCGATCACCTCCCAGACCCGGCGTTGCAAGTCGGCATGGCCAGGGCCGGCCGATTCGAGACGGTTGAGGATGTCGAAGAACGGGCCGGCGCCCTCCTCGTTGCGCAATGCCAGCCACTGAGCCCTCCTGGTTGCCACTTGTTCCACCGGCAAGTCCTGGGACCAGCGCAGGAATGACTGCTGGGCACCAGCGTCCGTCACTGCCGGGGCGCGAATATTCAGCGCGGTGGTTACCAACAGGTTCGGGTCATCCGTTGACGCCAGGCCCGCCTGCTCAAGCCGCTGGTTGTAGTCCCTGACCTGTTGCAGGGTGTCCGGGGTCAAGGGGTTGCCAGCGACCGACGTCACGCGATTGACCCGTGCTGTCTGCGCCAGTAGCGCGTCAGGCGGAGCAATGACCGCAGCCGGAATAGTGCTGATGTTGTTATTGCGCAGGTCTACTTGGTCCAGGTTGGGTTGCTCGGCCAAACCCTGCGGCCAGTGATCAAGACCCGCGCCGTTCAGGACGAGGGAACGCATGTCGGTGATACGGCTGAAGTCCGGCGCCAGGCCCAGCACGTTGCGATGCAGCCAGAGCGCACGCAACGTGACTCGTTCCGATAGGATCTGCGCCGTCTCGGCGCTCAGGCGGATCTGGTTGTCATTCAGGAACAGCCGGGTCAGGTTGGGCATTTCCCCCAGGGCCGGCGGCAATGCGCGCAACTGGTTGTGGGACAGGTCCAGCCAGCGCAGATGCCGAAAGCGCGCAAGGAAGCCCTCCGGCGAGGCACTGAGCTGCATATTGCTCAGTTTCAGCGAGCCTACATGGCTGAAATCCACATCCAGGTCCGGCAAGCTCGGCAGGGTCAACCCACTCAAATCCAGCTCCAGGCCAATCGGCTGCCCGTCATTGCTGAGCTTTTGCGGGGTCTCTTGGCGCCAGCAGGCGAGGATCCGATGCTGGGCCTGGAAGCGATCGTCCAGGTTATCGGCGTTGATTTGCCGTTCGCCCGCCCGCACATAACGCTGGCGTTCTCCGCCCCCCGAAAACGTCCAGGCATTCAACTGTCGCTCCAGGGTATTAAATTGCGCTTCAAGCCTGGCCAACGTCACATCGGCTTCCTCGCGCATCAGCCAAACCCACGCCCTCGCCTCGTACGTGCGCTTGTTCGGGTACATACGCCGAATCTTTGCCAGCCTGGGGTTGCCACTGTCGAACGCGCCGTCGCGAGCACTTGACACCACCGGCGACCGGGCCTCCACCAGGCGTTTCCAATAGTTATCGAACTGCTGCCAGTAATCAGGCGGGAACGGGTTGCCCTCAAGCAAGGTGACACCATTGAGTCGGGCAGTTTCTTCGAGCTGCCCCGGAGCCGGGTAGAGGTATTGCGCGGGCACCTCGCGCAACAGGTTATGGCTCAGGTCGACCACCTCCAGATCGGGGCACGCGGTCAGTCCTGCAGGCCACTGCTCCAGTTGCGCGGCTCTCAGGTTCAGTTGCTTCAAGCGCGGCATGCCACTGAAATCCGGGGCAAGGCCCAAGCGGTTGCTGGTTAGCCGCAGTGTTTCAAGTTCGCCCAGGCCACTGAGCATCCGGGCGCTTTGGGGGGTGAGGCGAATGTGGTTGGCGCTCAGGTCCAGCGAAGTCAGGTTGCGCATGTGGCCGATGGCGTCGGGCAACTCCGTGAGGCCACTTTTTCGAATGCTCAGATCTTTGAGGCCCGTAAATGTCTTAAGGAAAGTGTCCGCACTACTCGACCACTTGACCCCAAACAGATCAAGTCTCTGCACATGGCTGAAGTCAGCGCTCAATGCCGGCAGTTCCAGATGGTCATTCATCAGCAAGCGCAGGGTGCCTGTACCCATACGACGCCAGGCCCGCAGAATTTCCTGGGAGGCGCGATAGGCCGGGGCTTGGACCTGTGGCATTGCCGAATGGGTTTGGGTTTGCACCCACGCCGCCAACTCCTTCTCCAGCGTCTGTAGCTCAGCTTCGCGGCGCGCCAGCCCGCCGCGCACATCCGTGCCCAAGGATTGGATAAACGTCGTCAGTTCGTCATCGGCCATGGAGGGATACAAGACCTGGGCCCGGGCTTTTGCCGCTGCCTGCGAAGGCCCCGTCACACGCTCCAGCAACCGGCGCAGACCGCGCCCGCCACCGAGCAGGCGCAGCCCCGGCTCAACGGTCGGCTTGCGCAGCGGGTGCTCCAGCAACACCGTGCGCAGCGGCTGGCGCGGCAGCGGAGATCGAGTGATCGCGGCCTTCATTTGCAGGGCATCGGTGAAGCCCAGGGCCTGGCGCTCCACGCTGGACAGTTGGTTCCAGGCCGCGGTGTAGAAATCCCTGGGCATGGGCGCGTCGAACAAACCGCTGGGTTTGAGCACCAGGGTCTTGCGGTTCGTCGAGTCCGGCGAACCGATGGCGTCGAGCAGGGTGCCTTCGGGAGCATACTGGCGCAGTTCCACGCGCGTGCCCCGTCGCCAGCCGGGCAAGGTTTCCAGGGTGCGCAGGGCCAGGCGTTGGCTGTCCAGGTCAGCAAGTGTGTCCAAGTGCAGCCCTTCGTAAGCCCGCGATACTCGGGTTTCCTGCTCGAACCAACGCGCCTGCTCACGCTGCACCTCGGGCAGTAGGCCGCTGCGGCGAAAGACCTGCCGTTGTTCCGCGGTCATGCTGGTGAGCAACTCGGCGGCCATCGACGCCGGTAGCCTGGGGTAAGTGCCTTGGACCAGCCCCACGTCAGGGTCATCGCTCGCGTTCAACGCCCGGTAGCGCTCTTCGACCAACGAGCCCTTGAATGTATCGACGATAGTGGCGATGAACTCGCGCACCTTGGCAGCCCGCACCGTCAAGGACTCTTCGGGACGCCCGGGAATCGCCGCCAGCTGTGGGTCGACGCCTTGCAAGGTGTGCAACACCTCAGTGAGTAACTCACCACGGGCCAACTGGTCTTCAGTGACCACGGCTACGCGCCTGGGCACAGTGGCAGAGGCTTCTTGCGTCCATAGCACATGGCCGCCGTCACTCAAGACACGCAAGGCGGTATCCACGGGCAACATCCCACCCCGCTGCATGATTTGCAATTGCAGCGCCGGGTCGGCCTGGGCGTAGAGCACCGGGTCGTTGCTGCGCATCTGCTCGACGAAACGGGTCAGGTCCTGATGGGCCTTGAAGTGCTGGAGGGCGTCTTCGAGCACCAAGGGCACCGGCTCATGCTCGACGAAGCTTTGGCGCAAGGTGTCTTCCTCGACACCACTGGCGAGGCGGGCCTGCTCCAGAGTGTCGCTGTCGAGCCCGCGCTGTTGCAGGCCCAGGCGACGGATCAGGGTCGGCAGGTCCCAGGTCAGCGGCTCCTCGACTTCATGACTCCAGGCGCCGGCATGGTTATGTTCCAGCAGCGGCTCATAAGCGCCAGGACGGCCAGGATGCTGGATACGGTATCGCCCGGTCTCGGGTTCCTGGCGGACCTGATAGTGGTCACCTTCATGGGGCAGCAACGTCTGCCCTTTATACGGGTAGAGGCCCAGGGCATCGGGCTTGGCATCCAGGGGCAATTGGGCCTGCACCTTATAGGGGGTCAGGTCGGGGTTCCACAGCAGCTGTTTGCCGTCGGGCAGGGCGACCGGCTTGAGGTTATCCACCACGCTCGCCAGCTTGATCTCGGGCAGTACCTTGGCGCCGACCTTAAGAAAGGCCGCGTTCAGGGCCACGCTGGCGAAATGTGCCCACATCGTCTTCAAGTCGCCTTGCTCATAGGCCTCGATACCTTCAAAGCCCTCTGCGCACATCTGCAGCACCGCCACCGCCAGCATGATCGGCCCCAACCCTGGCACCACAAAAGCGGCGAGGTTAAATGCGCTGATCACGGCATCCAGGTAACTGGCCAGCCGGTCGAGTCGGGCCTGGCGATCTTCGTCGCCGGTGGGCACGGCCACGGCGCGGGCGTCGGCAAGGATCTTGCGCACCTGGGCCTCGCGCAGCGGCTGCCAGAGACCGGCGCCGATCGCCAGCTCATCCAGGGGCAATCGCGCGGGCTTGACGGCCAATGGGTAATCACCCGCCGCGCCATTGCCGTTGGCGGGCTTGTAGAGCCGATTGAAATGCTGAAAGAACGCCCCCTGTTCACGCTGGGGCACGAAGCGGCTGAAAAACCGCCGGTAGGAAGCGCTGTGCAGCCGTGTCCTGAGGTCGGCCATGAAGTCGCCGCTGGAGGCATATTCCTTGAGTGGCTGCTGGGGGTCATTGGGGATGAAGACCACCAGGCGCTCGACCTGGTCACTGTCTTTGCGCTCAGGGCCGATCAGCAACGGGCCGACTAACACGCTGCCAAATATCTTCAGCGCCGCAAAGGTCACCGGCTTGCTGTCCAGGCTCGCGCTGGCGGGGTCCTTGATGACCTGCTTGAGCATGCGATAGGCGTCAGCACTGATCCCCCACTCCCGCGTTTGCACCGCCACCTCGGCACTCAACGCCAACTGCTGGCGCTGGTGCTCTTCAAGCTGGCGCTCCAATGCGCTGCGCTGGTTGTCATCCGTGGGTTGGACGATGTCTTTGATGTGTTGCTGATATAGCTTGCCGAGATCCAGGCTGCGGCACAGTTGGGCAAATTCATGGGCAGGAATGGCGAGGGCATGCGCCTGGACCACGCTAGTGGTCGGAATGATTTCGCTGTCGAAGGCACTCCAGGTGGTAATCACCTGGCAATCCGCGCAGGCATTGGCCTTCTCTTCGTCAGGCGCGAAGTTGGCCAGGGCCGCTTCCAGCAGGGAAACGCCGCGGTATTCATAGCGCTGGGCCGGGTCGCCTTGCTGATCGAAGACAAAGGCGCCGTACAAGTCGTCGCGACTCTTGAACCCGTACTTGCGTGCGAAATAGACGTTCCTGACGTCCAGTTCCATTTTGAAGCGGGTCTTGATCGCGTCCTTGAGCAGCGGCTCGGCAAACGCCAGCACGTCCTCGATCTGGCCCAGGTGCTCTTCTACCTGGTTCAAGGCTTCACGGTAACGGTTATGACTGTCGGCCAGGTCGGCCTTTTGCTGGGCCGTGGCGCTCAGGTACCAGCTGGGCAGTTCCAGTTCGTGATCGGCGAGCTCTTGCTGGCGCTGGGTGGTGGCCTGGTTGAACCAGGCGGGCACACGTTCCTTGAGGAAGTTGTAGTGCACGCCCCGAAGGTCAACGTTGAACGTACCTTCGGGGGTCGGAGTGACGGGTTGCTCTGACATAGCGGGCCATCCATGACGGGTTGCGAAAACACCAACCTATCGAATCGCCCGGCCTGGCAAGCCCTAGCTATTTATCGCCGCTCAAAAATGCTCACGCGGGTTGAACGCGGCTTTCTGCGCCAGCGCTTGCCACAATTGCTTCACCTCTTCGTCGCTCGTCTTCGGCATGACCGCCTTGAGCTGCACGAACAGATAACCGCGCTGCCCGGCCTTGTTCGACAAGCCATGGCCCTTGGCGCGCATACGCTGCCCATTTTGGCTGCCGGCGGGCACCTTGAGGTTGATCTTGCCGGTGAGCGTCGGCACCGCGACTTCCGCGCCCAACGCCAGTTCCCACGGTGCCAGGGGCAAATTGATGATCAGGTTTTCACCATCCACTTCAAACTTGGGGTGCGGCGCAAACTTGATGATCAGGTACAGGTCGCCATTGGCGCCGCCACCGATACCGGGTGCGCCCTGCCCCTTGAGGCGGATGCGCTCGCCGTCGGCCACACCGGCCGGGATCTTCACGTTCAGGCTCTTGGTGGTGTTGCTGACGTGACGGCCCGAGGCGTCGTATTGCGGCACCTGGAAGTTGATCTGCTTGGACTCGGTGGACAGCGTTTCCTCGAGGTGCACCGTCAGTTGCATCTCCACGTCCTGACCCTTGCGTCCCGCAGGACGGCGCTGGCCGCCACCGAAAGCGTCGCCACGACCACCGAATATCGAGCTGAAGAAATCGGAAAAGTCCTCGGTACCCGCGCCGCCACCGCCGAACCCACCACGGCTCTGCCAGCCCGGTGGCCCCTGGAACGGTTGGCCGTGCTGGCCGTATTTGCGCAGCTCATCGTACTCGGCGCGCTTGTCGGCACTTTTAAGCGCCTCATAGGCTTCGGACGCATCCTTGAATTTCGCTTCGGCGTCTTTTTCCTTGCTGACATCGGGGTGATATTTGCGTGCGAGCTTGCGATAGGCGGCCTTGATTTCCTTATCATTGGCCGTCGGCTCTACACCCAGAATCTTGTAGTAATCTTTGAAATCCATCGGCGGTTCACCATCCTTTATCGAGATCGCACTGCCCGGGGCACCACGTGCGCTGGCTTGCACCTGTTGAGGGTGGTGGCCTGGGGGTACGTCAAAGTGTTATCGGCATCAGCCGTATGCACCAGATGTGGGGGCAAATCCCGCACTTTCAAGCGTGATTTAACGGATAGTCGGCCTACGCAAGCGCCTGCGACTGACATACACTGCGCGGCCGTTTTTCAACCGGAACCCGATAGACATGAAAAACCCATCCCCAGCCCGTGCCTGCGGTATCGACTTCGGCACGTCCAACTCCACCGTCGGCTGGATCCGGCCCGGCGAGGAGACGCTTATCGCGCTGGAGGACGACAAGATCACCTTGCCGTCGGTGGTGTTCTTCAACTTCGAGGAGCGTCGCCCGGTGTATGGCCGCCTGGCCCTGCACGAATACCTGGAAAACTACGAAGGCCGGCTGATGCGCTCGCTCAAGAGCCTGCTGGGTTCCAAGCTGATCAAGCACGACACCAGCGTATTGGGCACGGCCATGCCGTTTACCGACCTGCTGGCGCTGTTTATCGGCCAACTCAAGAGCCGCGCCGAGGCCACCGCCGGCCGTGAGTTCGAGGAAGTGGTACTGGGCCGCCCGGTGTTTTTCGTCGATGACGACCCCATGGCCGACCAGGAAGCCGAGAACACCCTGGTAGACGTGGCGCGTAAGATCGGCTTCAAGGACATCTCGTTCCAGTACGAACCGATTGCGGCAGCATTCGACTACGAGTCCACCATCGAGCAGGAAGAGCTTGTATTGATCGTCGACATCGGCGGCGGTACCTCCGACTTCTCCCTGGTGCGCCTGTCCCCGGACCGCCGTCACAACGACAACCGCCAGAGCGACATCCTCGCCACCGGCGGCGTGCACATCGGCGGTACCGACTTCGACAAGCAACTGTCCCTGGCCGGCATAATGCCGCTATTCGGCTATGGCAGCCGCATGAAAAGCGGTGCCTACATGCCCACCAGCCACCACATGAACCTGGCCACCTGGCACACCATCAACTCGGTGTACTCGCAGAAATCCCAACTGGCCCTGGGCAGCATGCGCTACGACATCGAAGACACCGGCGGCATCGACCGCCTGTTCAAGCTGATCGAACAGCGCGCCGGGCACTGGCTGGCGATGGAAGTTGAAGAGACCAAGATCCAGCTGACCCACGAAGACAACCGCCATGTGCTGCTGGATCGGGTCGAGCCGGGGTTGAGCGTGGATTTGAGTCGCACCTTGTTCGAGTCGGCCATCGACGGCCTGCTCGAACGCGTGCGCAACAGCGTGACCCAGTTGCTGAATGATGCTTCGGTAGACGTGGCCCAGGTGGACACCGTGTTCTTTACCGGTGGTTCCAGCGGCATCCCGGCACTGCGCCACAGCATCTCGGCAATGCTGCCGAATGCGCGGCATGTGGAAGGCAATATCTTCGGCAGTATCGGCAGCGGTCTGGCGATTGAGGCCAGCAAGCGCTACGGCAGCTGACCTGCCCCAATCTCGCAGGCGCTGCAAACCCAATGTGGGAGGGGCGGTGCGACGATTCGACTTGCCCCCGATAGCGGTGCACCAGCTACTACATGCAGTGACTGATACACCGCAATCGGGGGCGAGCCCCCCTCCCACATTTGGCTCACAATTGCCGGCCGAGGACGTTCAATGTCCTGAGTACCAGTGCCACACCGCGCCGGGTGTCTGGCTCACGCAGCAACGACAGCAAGCCATAGAGGCTGGGCGGAGTCTCTTCAGCCTGGGTCTGCGCCGTGGCCATGCGCGCCGCGTTGCCGACGTTCCAGGACACAGCCGTGGCCTGTTCAAACAGCAGCGCCAGTTTCTCCACCATGGCGCCATCGAGCATGTCCACCAGGTCGGACACCAACGCCAGCACATCGACAACATTGTCCATACGGCCACTGTCCAGCAGCGGTTGTAGCTTGGTAAGCAACGCCTCAAGCCCGGCGTTATGCCCGGGCAACGTATCAGCAACATCCATGACGATTAGAACCTCCGTGTGTCAGATCAAAGCATTCCGCGCGCCACGGCCCAGTACAGGCCACGATTGAAGCCGGTGCGCAGCAGGCCGCCGAGCTTGCTCGGCGGAGTTGGCAGAACGTCATGGGCGTAGTCGTACCACAGCGGCATCCCGGCATTCAGCCCCATCTGCGCCACCGCCTGCACGCGCCCCTCGTACACCGAGTTTGGAGCGCCCAGGCGAATCTCGGCGGTGATGTTATTGGCGATCACCGGCGCCTGGTTATGACAGGCGCCCCCGGCCTTGCTGATGGGCAAGTCGACTGTGTCGCCGATGACATACACCCCTTGCAACCCATAAACCTGCAGCGTTTCATGATTAGTCGGCAGCCAGCCCTCGTCATGTTCAGCCTGGGAGACGCCACTCTCGAGTACCGCATCCACGGCACGAATCGGCGGGGTCGCCATCAGGATATCGAACGGCTGCTCCTCGCCCTCTTCGGAGTAGGCAATACGGCGCTCGGGGTCGACCCTGCCCAAGGTGAAGTCGCGCTGGAAACGGACATTCCTCTGCTCGAAAATACCCGGCAGGGCCTCCCCGACCGGACGCTGCATGAACAGGCAATTGCGCAAGAGCTGGGCGACGCTGGGGTAGGTGTAAATGATTTCAACTTTGTCGCGCACACCTCGACGCCGCAGCAAGTCGTCCAGCATCAGGGTAGTTTCCACCGGGGCGATGCCGCATTGGTGAGGTACGTTTGGCGTCTTTGGAAAAGACACGCTGATGAAAATCCGCCCGCGCTCAATCGCATTCAGGCGCTCGGCCAACTGCCGGGCCGCCGCGTACTGGTAGAAATGGTCACCCGCCTCCTTGAGACCCTCGATACGTTCGGGTGCAGGCACGCAACCGGTGGCGATCACCAGGAAATCGTAGCCGTAGCGCTTGCCACTGCGGGTATGCAGGTGCTGGCCGGCAAAGTCGAAGCGCGTGACCTCATCGACCCGGAAGTCGATTTCCGGGCGCAGCAATGAGCGTTCGGGGCGCTTCAACTCTTCGTCGAAGAACTGATTGAAGGCCACGTACATGAATGCAGGCTTATAGAAATGATCGGGCGAGTTCGACAGCAAGGTAATGCATACCTCGCCGCGCAGGATTTCCGGATAGAGCTTGGTGACCAATTGGTTGGCGAGCATCGTGCCGCCAACGCCGCCACCGACAATTACAATGTGCTTGCTCACGCGTCACCCTCCCTGGTTCAGACAATTTCCCTCGGGAGTTAGCCTCATCCAAGCAGGTGCAAAGCACCACTGTAAGAATTTACAGTTTCAAGACATCTTCGGCATAAGGTTTATCGCAATCGGCTATTTGCCCCAGTACCCGGCCTCAAACCATGCCGCCAAGCTTCAATTCGCTCTTGAGGTAGGCATAATAAATCGGCCCCGCCACCACCCCCGGCAAACCAAACGCCGCCTCAAACACCAGCATCGCCAACAACAACTCCCACGACTTGGCACTGATCTGCCCGCCAACGATGCGTGCGTTGAGGAAGTACTCGACCTTGTGGATCACGATCAGATACCCCAACGCCGCCACCGCCACCCAGATCGACAGCGACAGCGCAACGATGGTGATCAGGGTGTTGGACATCAGGTTGCCGATCACCGGCAACAGGCCGAGCAGGAAGGTCAGCACGATCAGGGTTTTGGTCAACGGCAAGTGGATGCCGCACAACGGCAGCACCACCGCGAGGAAGATCGCAGTGAAAGCGGTATTGAGCGCAGCGATCTTGATCTGGGCGAAGACGATGTTGCGAAACGCCTGGACCAGCAGGTGCAGGCGATCAAACAACGCCGCAGCCAAAGGTTTGCGCTTGGTCAGGTCGGGCACGCGCTGCAGCGCAATGATCGCGCCGAGCACCATGCCGATCAGCAGCGTGACGAACATGTGGGCGGCATCTTTGCCAACCAGTTGCAGTTCGCTCAGGTGTTTGCTCAGCCAATCGCCGATGGCGACGCGGAACTCGGCGGCGCTGGCGGGCAGGTAGGCGTCGATAAACGGCGGCAATTGGCCGCGTGCGCGGTCGACCACGCCCATGAATTTGTCGAGGGACGCCCCGGGGTTTTCCGCTTCGTGGAGCAGGAAGCTAATGGCGCCGGCGAAGATCAGGGTCAGCACGCTGACGATCAGGGTGCCCAGCAAGGCCACCGCCAGCCAGCGCGCACGCCGGCCTTCGATCAGGCGTTGCAGTTGCGGGGTGAGCATGTTGACCAGTTCATAGACCAACAGGCCCGCCAGCAGGCTGGGCAGCAATTTGAGCGGCAGCACCAGCAGCAACCCGCCGAAAATGATGATGTAGCTGGACAGCAACAACACATGACGCTGAGAAAACGTTGGCATACAGCCTCAAAACGAACGGCGTTAAAGGATGGGCAGTCTGCCAGCCTTGCGGCAATCAAGCGAGGAGGTTGGTTGCGAATGCGATCAGTGTGGGAGGGGGCACCCCCGATTGCGTTATGTCAGTCAACTTATCTGTAGCTGACCTGCCGCTATCGGGAGCAAGCCCCCTCCCACATTTGCTTTGCGGCGCCTGCGAAATCGTGATTAACCTTTGAGGCAGGTGCTCATGAATGTTTTACGCGCATCGCCGGTCAATGCTTTGGTTTTAGCCGACGCATTGCAGTCTTTCATCTTCTGCTGCTGCGGCGTCAGGGTCTTGGCATCGTTGGCGGCAGGCGCCGACAGGCAGGTCTTCATGAAGGCCTTGCGGTCATCGCCTTTAAGGGTCTTGGTCGTGGCCTCGGCATTGCAGGTGGTCATCTTGTTCTGCTGGGCGGTAGCGGCAAAGCCCTGGGAACACAGCAGCAGGCCCATCATCAACAACGGAATACGCAGCATCTTCATGGAGTTTTCTCCCTGTTACCGTGCCGACGGGCACGGCCTACCTGCCAGTGTAGTCAAAACCTGTTACAACTTCAGCGACCACGTATATTCGAGCGCCGGTACTGCTCCGGCGTGCAGCCGGCGTGACGCTGGAACATGGCGATAAAGGCCGAAGCGGTGCTGTAGCCCAAGTCAAACGCCACGTGTTGCACGCTGCGTTCGCTGTCCAAGGCTTCGATGGCGGCCAGGTAGCGCAGGCGCTGGCGCCATTCGCCAAAGCTCATGCCCAGTTCGCGCACAAACTGGCGCGCCAGGGTGCGTTCGCTGACATGTACCTGTTCGGCCCATTGCACCAGCGGGCGATTGTCGCCGGGTTCAGCTTGCATGCCCTCCAGGACTCCCAGCAGTCCAGGATGGCGAGCGTAGGGAAGAAAGCCGTCGTGAATCGGCGCCTGTTTGAGCTGATCGACCAGCACCTGGGCCAGGCGAATATCGGCGTCGGTCTGCGGGATATTCACGTCACGCTGGGCAAAATCGCTGAGGATGGCTTTGAGAATATCGCTGATCGCCAGGGTGCACGGGGTTTGCGGCAGTTGCTCACAGAGCGCCGGCGCCAAGCCCACCGAGCGATACACGATCGCCTGGGCGTTATAGGAGCTGTGCTCGGTATCCGGTGGGATCCATACCGCGTACTGCGGCGGCGACATAAAACGGTTGCCGGCGACCTCCATGCGCATCACGCCATTGGCCGAATAGTCCAGGGAGCCCCAGCCATGCCGGTGCGGGGTGCACTCGGTATCCGGGGCGAACTCGCAGTAGCGGAAGTACGCAGGGCTTGGGAGGCTGGCGAAATCCGCGAGGCGTACGGTATGTCTGGGCATGTTGTCTGGATTCAGAGGTCGGTTGTCTGGTTCGCAGTATAGGCTTCGATCCAGACAGAGGATAATCCCGCCTCGTCAACACACTGGATTCTTTCGATGCAATACGCGTATCCGCTGCTGGCCATCTTCATCTGGGCCGGCAACACCGTGATCAACAAACTTGCCGTGGGTTCGATCTTCCCGGCTGAAATAGGTTTTTACCGCTGGCTGTTCGCCGCGCTGCTGTTCACCCCATTCATGCTCAAGCCGGTCGTTTCCAACTGGGCGCTCATCCGTCCGAACCTGGGCAAGATCTTCATCCTCGGCGTGCTGGGCATGGCGGTGTATCAAAGCCTGGCCTATTACGCGGCCACGCTGACCAGCGCCACCAATATGGGCATCATCCTGTCGCTGATGCCACTGATGGCTCTGACTGCCGCCATCATCAGCCTGGGCCAACGCCTGACCTATGGCGCGCTGACCGGCGCAGTGCTGTCATTCGCCGGCGTAGTCGTGGTGGTGTCGTCCGGCAGCCTGGCCGCGCTGCTGCAACACGGGGTCAACCTGGGCGACGGCATGATGCTCATCGCCACACTGGCCTACGCGGTCTACAGCACCCTGCTGAAGAAATGGCAACTGCGCCTGCCGCCGTTGGTGCTGTTGTATCTACAAGTACTGGTAGCGGTGGTGGTGCTGTTCCCGCTGTATCTGTTCTCGGCCAAGGCGGGATTGGGCTGGGCGAATATTCCGCTGGTGCTGTACGCCTGCCTGCTGGCTTCGATGCTGGCGCCACTGGCGTGGATGCACTCGGTGAAGACGCTTGGGCCGAGCCGTACCACGCTGTTCTTCAATCTACTGCCGTTGATTACCGCGCTGATTGCAGCGGTGGTGCTCAAGGAAGAGTTGGCGCTGTATCACTTGGTGGGCGGCTTGCTGACCTTGGGTGGGGTGATTCTGTCGGAGCGCTGGACCACGCCGGTCAGAGCCACTCATGACACATCCTGTTAAATCCGATAAAACTTTTCGCCTGGCCCGGGACTCACAACCTATAGCGATCACGCCGGCAGAGCGTGGCGTAAAACCGGATTAGCCCCAGGAGATTGAAATGACTGAAGCACACTTGACTGACATTGCGACCCTGCGCAGCCGCGCCCGCCAGAATGTCGAAAACGGTGCCGTGACCGAAGGCTACGACGCCGACCGTCAGGAGATCATCCGCCTGCTCAACGAGTCGCTGGCCACCGAGCTGGTCTGCGTATTGCGCTATAAGCGTCACTACTTCATGGCCAACGGCCTGAAAGCCAGTGTCGCCGCCGATGAGTTCCTCGAGCATGCCACCCAGGAAGCCGAGCACGCCGATAAACTGGCCGAGCGCATTGTGCAACTGGGCGGCGAGCCGGAGTTCAACCCTGACCTGCTGTCGAAGAACTCCCACGCCCAGTACGTGGCGGGCAATTCACTCAAAGAGATGGTCTACGAGGATTTGGTGGCCGAGCGTATCGCGGTGGACAGCTACCGTGAAATCATCCAGTACATCGGTGATAAGGATCCGACCACCCGCCGTATCTTCGAAGACATCCTGGCCCAGGAAGAAGAACACGCCGATGACATGGCGGATATTCTGCAGGACCTGTAATCAGCAACACAGCAGTCCCGCTGTGGGAGGGAGCTTGCTCCCGATAGCGGAGTGTCAGTCGAATTAGATATTGACTGAACCACTGCTATCGGGGGCAAGCCCCCTCCCACATTTGGTTTCAGGTGTAGTCAGTTATTTCACGGTTTTCGGCGCTCTGCCCTCTTTCATCTGTTGCAGCAAAGGCCCGCACTGATTCGGCTCATCGCCGCTCGGTGCCACCAGCGCCAGCAACCCGGCAGCCGGGCCGGCAATAACGCCCAGGGCCACCATGCCGGCGCCGCGCAGGGCCAGGGGAATGGCTTTCACGCCAGCATTGGGCTTGATAAACGGCCCATTGACGTACAGCGGCGAGCGCAGCGAAAACAAGCGAAAGCCCTTGGACTCCGGCGTGATGGTCAGGTCCAACTGCTCCGTGGCCATGTTCGCGGTGCCATCGATGTAGATGATGGCGTTCTCGGTATCGAACACAAACAACCGCGTGGTCGCCAACCCCGTCTTGATGCCGAAGTCCGCCGCCGCGCAGTTGATCTTCACTTCCTTGTCGCCGAACAGGCGGCCCACCACGTAGTTGCCCACATTGAGCCCGGCGATTTCCATCAGGCCTCGGCTGATGGCGCCGTCGTTGATCAGCATCTTCAGGTCACCGTTGGAGGTGCCCAGCAGCGCGGCCACGGAATTACCACGCCCGGATATATCGGCGTCGCCGTTGAGTTCACCGAAGCTGGTTTTCATCGGTTCAAAGCTGGGGAACAACTGCTTGAGCTTGAAGTTACGCGCCGTCAGCTTGGCGCGGCCTTCCATCGGCGTGGTGCGGCCGTTCAAGCGAATCTGCGCATCGAGCTTGCCACCGGCCACGCCGAAGCGCAGCGGTTCCAGACTCAGTTGGCCGTCGTTGAGCACCAGGTGTGTATAGAGGTCGGTGAAGGGCAGGTCGGCACTGTGCACGATGCGCTTGCCGGTGAACTCCACGTCGGCATCCATGGCACTCCAGCGCTCGGTGCGGAACTCTTCCACCGGCAACACCTTGGTCGCCGGTTGCTTGCTCTCCCCGCCTCGAGCCTTTTGCTTGGCATTGGAATCAGCGCCGATCAAGGGCGCCAGGTCATCCATGAGTAACTGGTTGGACACCAGCGCGCCGCTGAGCTTGGGCCGCGGCTGGCTGGCGACATAGGCCAGGTCGCCGTGGATATCGCTGTTGCCGATCTTGCCGTTGAATTTTTCGTAGCGGAATGAGGCGCCGCTGGCTTCATGCAGCTTGGCGATCAGGTGGCCATCGGTGGAATAGGCCGGCGAGTCCGGCAGGGTGACGCCGGTCAGGGGGTACAGGTTGCCCAGACTGCTGCCCGAGAGTTTCAGGCGCAGGTCCAGGGCGCCGAGGTTCAGCGGGTCGGTCAGGGTGCCGGCCAGGGCGATGCTGGTGTCGGCGACTTTCACCTGGGCTTGCAGAGGGAACGGTTTGGCCGCGTCCTGCAAGGCCAGAAGGCCGCCGATCTTGCCGGTGCCGGCGAGCTGCTGGCCGTGGTATTGGCCTTTGACCTTGAGGCCGAACGCGTAGTCCTGGGGTGCCGAGCCTTTTTCCAAGGCCTTCTTCGCATCGGCATCGCCGACGATTTCGCCGAACGGAATCGGTTTTCCCAATGGATCGATGATCACATCGAGCTGGGTCCTGAGGGTTTGATCGTCGAGGGTCACATGACCCTTGTCGAAGCCGATGGCGCCAATGTCCACCACCCAGTTGGAGGGTTCGGCGTCGGGATCCTTTGGATCGAACTTGAAGGTCCAGTTGGCACGGCCGTCGGCCAGGCGCTGCAACTGGGCACTCGGTTCGGTGAGGTCGATACGCGGGATCACTACGCGCTGAACCAGCAAGGCCAGGGGCGAAATACGCAGCTCGACTTTCTTGAGCGTGACCATCTGCGGTTGTTTCGACCAGTCGGGGTTACCCAGGGTCAGGTCTTCGGCAATCACATGGGGCCACGGCACCCAGGCGCGCCAGCCGCCTTCATCGGGCTCACGCTGCCACACCACCGCGAGGTTGCCGTTGATGGCAAACGGGCGATGCAGTTCTTCGGAAACCTTGGCATTAAGTGGCGGTTTGATGCGATTCCAGTCGAAGAACACCAGGGTCAGGACCACGATGGCAATTAACAGAACGAAGCTGGCGCAGCTCCAAGCGACTATTTTACGAGTGCGCGTCATTGCACAGGACTCCTGAATACGACTGGCAGAGCTACCCCTCTAGAGCAGCCTATAAGACTACGACTGGCAAACCGCCCTGGGGTTTAACCCGACGCGTAATTTAGTCGCAAAAAGCCACTTTCCTGATCGAACGGACAGATTTCGATCAGCACCGGCGCACCATTGTTACCCAGGTTCGTGTCGAAAATACCCACCTCGGTGCAAAACCGCGTGCTTGAGAGGCTCGATCTAGAGCCTCCGCAGGGAACAATCAATTCTGTTGATTATTACCATTGTGTTTATGAACTTTTATATCGACTTATCAAGAGTAGCATTAGCCCTGTACCCACTTTAACGCCCTCCCGAGGAGCAACCACCATGAAACGTCAATTACTCGCTACTGTCCTGTTATCTGTCCTGGCTTCCAGCGCTTTTGCCCTGCCAGCTGCCGAACAGGCCACCCCACAAAATAAAGCCCAATCCGTGCAAACCAGCCAGACCGTGGCCCGCAGCGGTTCGCAAGAAGACGAAAACCGTGACTATGCCAAAGGTGCCGTGGCTGAAAATGGCTACAACCGTCTGCAAGAAAAAGGCTTGGTAGAAGGCGGTGCTGAACAAGCCAACAAACGCGCCTACACCGAAGGCGTTGCTGAAGGCGGTGCCGACCGTCTGCAAGAACTGCATCAAGCACAGAGCTAAGCCCGTGATGGCCCAGAAAAAAGCCCGATCCGCCGATCGGGCTTTTGCTTTTATATAGACCGCGTCACGCCTCGCCCCCGCCAAGTTCGACGCCGGCAAAGCGCTTTTGCTAGAGTGCGTCGCTGTACTCGCCGACAAAGCCCATTCGCTCATGCTGCCCCGTGCCGAACAGAAGCAACAGACCCGCCTCGCCTTGATGGACGCAGCCCGCCATCTGATGGAGTGTGGCCGTGGGTTTGGCAGCCTGAGCCTGCGCGAAGTGGCCAAGACCGCCGGTATCGTGCCCACCGGTTTCTATCGCCATTTTGCCGACATGGACCAGTTGGGGCTGGTGTTGGTCAGCGAAGTCGGCCAGACCTTCCGCGCCACGATTCGCCTGGTGCGCCATAACGAGTTCGTGATGGGTGGCATTATCGATGCTTCCGTACGGATCTTTCTCGATGTGGTCTCGGCCAACCGGTCACAATTCCTGTTCCTGGCCCGTGAACAGTACGGCGGTTGCCTGGCGGTACGCCAAGCCATCGCGGCCCTGCGCGAAGACATCACCCGCGACCTGGCGGCCGACCTGACGCTGATGCCGAAGTTGCAGCACCTGGACCCAGAGGGTTTGCATGTAATGGCCGACCTGATCGTCAAAAGTGTGTTCGCCACCCTGCCCGACATCATCGACCCACCGGCCCATGCCTTGCCGCCCCACCTCACGCCCCAGGCGAAAATAACCCAGCAACTGCGCTTTATCTTTATCGGCCTCAAGCATTGGCAGGGGCTGGGCAGCACCGAATAAGCCGGTCAGCCCGCCGTGTGGAAGCGCTTGGCAGTGGTGTAGTTTTTATTCCAATAGCTGTTGCTCAGTGAATCGATACGGATCTTTTTGCCGGTGCGCGGCGAATGGATGAATTTGCCTTCACCGATATACAGGCCGACATGGCTGACCTGGCCGCGCCCGTTGCCTTTGAAAAATACTGCATCTCCAGGCTTCAAGGCATTGCGCTTGATAGTCGCCGCCGAGGATCGGTGCATGGCCGCGGTGGTGCGGGGTATCAGCACATTGGCTTCGGTCTTGAACAGATACACCAGGAAGCTGCTGCAATCGAAGCCTTGCTCCGCCGACGTGCCGCCCCATTTGTAAGGCGTGCCCAACAACTCATGGGCGCGATCGATCACGCCGTCGATGGACGCAGGCTTGATGGCCTGCAGGGAAGTACCGAGAGTCGCGCGTGGTTGAAGACTGGCCGAGGCCGATGAAATGACAAAGGCCAGGCTGGCAAGGCATACGCATAAAATTGATCTAAACATGATGAACGTCGCGGTGGAATTAAACACGGCGCACAGCCTAAATAAGCCGCGAGTAATGTCATGAACGCCAAATCCTGATAGCGCGTAGGACAAATCCGAAAAAACACCAACAAGAAAATGATGAAAGAAACTTCATCAAAGTCCGCACTGACTTAAACGTAAAACGCCCCTCACCGGTGCTATAAATCCCGTCACGCACCAAATCGATACACTTGGAGAATTCCCTGATGCCCTATTGGGCAGCATGCCCATGCCTACCTACAGGGAATTCCTACTCAATCTGCGGATTGGCAAGCCCCTTGCTCTAGCTCATCCATCGCTCATAGCTGGAAGCCTCCTGATGCTGGTGATACACCGTCGAATCGCCCCCCAAGCCCTCTGGGCCGCTGAGTTGCTGCTGAACTTCGAAGCCCGCAGCAAAAGCCGCCTGCGCTGTTTCAGTGCCGAGGGTGAAGACGTCGGCCTGTTTCTGGAGCGTGGTCAGCCGCCGCTGCACGATGGCGAATTCCTACAAGCCGAAGACGGACGTGTCGTACGCGTTCGCGCCAGACCTGAACAGCTGCTGCACGTCACTTGCCGCAATGCGTTTGAACTGACCCGCGCTGCCTACCACCTGGGTAACCGCCATGTGGCCCTGCAGGTCGGCGACGGCTGGCTGCGCCTGCTCGATGACTACGTGCTCAAGGCCATGCTTGAACAGCTGGGTGCCGACGCGCAGACCATCGAGGCGCCGTTCCAGCCGGAACATGGGGCCTACGGCGGTGGCCATCATCATTCGCGGCATGGCGACGAAGACTTCAACTACGCGCCCAAGCTGCATCAGTTTGGCGTGCGCGCATGAACCCAGCCTGGGCGCTGTTGCGCCTGGCCAGTCCGCAATTGCCGATTGGCGGCTACAGCTATTCCCAGGGCCTGGAAATGGCCGTGGACAATGGTCGCGTGCAGGATGCCGCGAGCGCTCGGCGCTGGATCAGTGATCAGTTGCTGCTCAACCTGGCGCGCTTCGAGGCACCGCTGCTGCTCGCCCATTGTCGCGCCGCCGCCGAGCAGGATTGGCCGCAGTTGGCACAGCTGTGTGAAGAACACCGTGCCAGCCGTGAGACCCGCGAGCTGTATCAGGAGAGCCGGCAAATGGGCTATTCCCTGCAACAACTGCTCACTGGCTTGCCGGAACTGGACAGCGCCGCCCGTGAGTTCCTCGCACAACGCGGCGAACCGCACTTGGCCCTCGGCTGGGCCCTGGCCGCCCGCGCCTGGAATATCAGCCCCGAGGACGCCCTCGCCGCCTGGCTGTGGAGCTGGCTGGAAAACCAACTGGCGGTGTTGATGAAAACCCTGCCCCTCGGCCAGCAAGCCGCACAACGCCTGACCAGCGAACTGTTGCCGCTGCTGCAACAAGCCCAGCAAAACGCCGAGCGCATCGACCCCAAGCATTTGGGCAGCGCCGCCTTTGGCCTGTCCCTGGCGTGCATGGCCCACGAGCGTCAATACAGCCGCCTGTTCCGTTCCTAGTTTTTTTGGAGAATCAGATATGAACACCCAACCCCTGCGCGTCGGCATCGGCGGCCCGGTGGGCTCCGGCAAGACCGCCCTGACCCTCGCCCTGTGCCTGGCCCTGCGTGATCGCTACAACCTGGCGGTGGTCACCAACGACATCTACACCCGCGAAGACGCCGACTTCCTGGTGCGCAACCAGGCCCTGGCGCCCGAGCGCATCATCGGCGTGGAAACCGGTGGTTGTCCGCACACGGCGATTCGCGAAGACGCCTCGATCAACCTGGAGGCCGTGGACCAGCTCAACCGCCGCTTCCCGGGCCTGGACCTGATCCTGGTGGAGTCCGGCGGTGACAACCTGTCGGCCACTTTCAGCCCGGAACTGTCGGACCTGACCATCTATGTGATCGATGTGTCCGCCGGCGACAAGCTGCCACGCAAGGGCGGGCCCGGAATTTGCAAATCCGACCTGCTGGTGATCAACAAGATCGACCTGGCCCCGCTGGTGGGCGCCTCGCTGGAATTGATGAACAGCGACACCCAGCGCATGCGCAACGGTAAGCCCTTTGTGTTCAGCAACCAGAAAACCGGGGTCGGCCTTGAAGAAATCGTCGCCTTTATCGAACGCCAGGGCCTGCTGACCGCCGCCTGATCAACCTATAAGGAACCTGTCCATGAGCCTCAACAAACTCTTCGCCGCGGCCACGCTGCTGCTCGTCCCTGCCCTGGCCTTCGCCCATCCGGGCCACGGCGACAATGGCCTGGTGGCCGGCATCAGCCATCCGCTGGGTGGCCTCGATCACTTGCTGGCCATGGTAGCGGTCGGTCTATGGGCGGCGCAGCAAAAAGGCAACGCACGCTGGGCGCTGCCTTGTGCCTTCGTGGGCACCATGTTGATTGGCGGCGTGCTGGGTTTTGAAGGGCTGCAATTGCCGGCGCTGGAAAGCGGGATTGCGGCGTCGGTGCTGGCGTTGGGCCTGGCTGTAGCATTGGCAGTGCGGCCGCCGCTTTTTGTGGCCGTGGGTGCCACGGCGTTGTTTGCGTTGTTCCATGGTGTAGCCCATGGTTTGGAATTGCCGGACATGACCAGCCCTTGGGCGTATGCCGCTGGGTTTGTGGGGGCGACTGCGGTGTTGCATGCCGCAGGTTATGCGGTGGTGCGCTTTCTGCCGGTTGCGGCGGCGCCCTTGGTGCGATTGGTCGGGGCGGCTTCGGCGGCGACAGGGGTTTGGCTATTGGCGGGCTGATTTGCGGCGCTGCTGAGGGCCTCATCGGGGGCAAGCCCCCTCCCACACTTGATTGTATTCACAAATCAAAATGTGGGAGGGGGCTTGCCCCCGATAGCGCTGGTGCAGACACCACAGTTGCCAAGCCTGCTACCATGCGCGCCTACACCCCTGCCGTGACGACGCCAGCCAATGCCCAGCGATTCCCCCCCTTCCTTGAACACCGTGCTCACGCACTTCCACAACCTGATCGTACCCCTGTGGCAAGGCCCGGGCTGGAATGCCGACCTGGCACTGCCCTTCGAGGCGCTGGATGCCGATCACCAGCCGCTGCCCCCGCAACGCTACCGCGCCATGGCCTGCGCCCGGCAGTTGTACTTGTTCGCCAGCCTGATCGGTGAGCCCGGCGCGGCCTTTGCCGAAGAGCGTGCGGCGGCGCTGTTCCGCTCCCTGCAGCGGCACTTCCACGATGCCGAGCACGGCGGCTGGTTCTACAGCATCGACCCCGCCGGCCAACCGCTGGATAAACGCAAAGACCTCTACACCCACGCCTTCATCATCTTTGCCTGTGCCCATTACTGGGCCAAGGTGCGTGAACCGCTGGTGGAATCGGTGCTCAATGCCGCCTTGGAAGTCGTCGCCCAGCGCTTTGCCACGGGCGATGGCCTGTATGAGGCAGTGCTGGAGCGTAACTGGGCCTCGCTGGGTTCAGGGCCATTGCAGAACCCGTTGATGCACCTGGCCGAAGGCTTCCTTGCGACTCTCGCAGTGCGTGAGGATGCCGACGTACAGGCGGCCCTGCTGGCGTTGGCGACGGCCATGCAGCAACGCTTCATCGACCGCGAGCATGGCGTGATGATGGAAAAACCGCTGGGGGCTGTGGATAACTGGTTTGAGCCAGGGCACCAGTTCGAATGGTTCTTTTTGCTGGAATCGTCAGAGGTGCTGCGCGACACGCCGCTGCATGCGTCACTGACACGGGCGTTTGCCTATGCCGAAGAAATGGGTGTGGATAAATCGAGCGGTGCGGTCAGTGGCATGCTTGCGCTGGATGGCACGGTGCGCGACGGCACCCAACGTATCTGGGCCCAGGCCGAGTACTTGCGTGCGCTGACGTTGCGACCAGGCAGTGAGGCGGTGCTGCAGCGCCAATTGCTGGCGCTGCAAGAGCATTTTCTGCATGCCAAGGGCTGGCATGAATGCCTGGATGCCCAGGGCTCCGTGAGCCGACGGGATATGCCTTCTACCACCCCTTATCATTTGGCGACTTGCTACCAGGGTTTGATCAAGCAGTTTGGGTGACCTTCAGGGCCTCATCGGGGCAAGCCCCCTCCCACCTTTGTCCGCGTTTTCATGTGGGAACCCGGTCTAATGTGGGAGGGGGCTTGCTCCCGATGGCCTCAACTCGGTCTGACTGACCTCACGCAATCCACTTGCGGTCGCCCGTAAAACTGATCGTCAGCCAACGCGCCGCATCCGGCGTGCCCAGCCCTGTGGATATCTCTTCACGCAGCCCGTCGAGGGTGGCGACGTTATCCAATGGGTAATCCGCCGGCAACACCACATGAATCTCGATAAACCGCGCCCGACCGTGCTTCTGCACGTAGGACACGTAATCGTCGAAACCGTGCTTGGCCTGCGCCCCGTCCATTACTTCGCGCACTTTGTCGTCCAGGTGGTCCGGGGCGATTCCCAATACCTCGCGCAACGCCGGGCGCAGGATCTTGAACGCCGGCGCCAGCATGCTCAGGGCCAGCAGGATCAGGATCAATGGGTCGACATACACCGCCCATTCGCCATAGCCCTGGGACTTGAGCAACAGCGCGGCAAGGAAGCTGATCAGCAAGCCCACCGAGAGCATCGCGTCCACCAGCCAACTGATGTTGTCGAACTGGATCAGCGATGATTTGAGCCTGCGGTTGCGGTAGCGCACATAGAAGAAGTAGGCGAACTCCACGACGGTAAACACCGCCGCATAAATGATCACCAACCCCAACTCGATCTCGCGCCCACCATTGATAATGCCGAACACACCATTGAGGAACGCGTAGATGGCGATCAACAGCAGGAAACTGCCTTCGATCAACAGCACCATCGGCTCCAGGTGCCAATAGCCGAACTGGAAGCGCTCGTTGCTTTTCTTGGCGATCAGCTTGGCCGTGATCAGCATCAACACCTTGATGGCAGTGGCGATCAGCGAGAAAAAGCCGTCGAACAGAATGGATTGGGCGCCGGATATCACACCCGTGACAATCCCGGCGATCGCCACAGCGAACATCAGGATCGTCGATTGTTTGAGCAGTGCCTGCTCACCTCGGTTACTCACATTTCCTCCTGTCAAAACCTTTAAACCGCACAGCGCGGAGGGTTTTCAGGCGCGGAGTGTACCTTATGTCCTGTTTTGGCCGATTTGACGCCATCGGGGGCAAGCCCCCTCCCACACTTATGTGGGAGGGGGCTTGCCCCCGATGCAGGCGACGCGGTCTAAAGCCTTACTTAGTCCCACGCTCAATCGCAAACCCAGCCCAGGTCTGGCTCACCGGCATCAGCTCCAAGCGGTTGATATTCACGTGCGCCGGCGTGTTCATCACCCAGAAAATCGTATCGGCAATATCCTGCGGCTGAATCGGCTCGGCACCTGCGTAGGTGGCGTCATAACGTGCCTGGTCGCCGCCAAACCGCACCAGCGAGAACTCGCTCTCACACAGGCCCGGCTCGATATTGGTCACGCGCACGCCGGTGCCTTGCAGGTCGCAACGCAGATTCAACGAGAATTGCTTCACGAACGCCTTGGAGCCACCATACACATGGCTGCCCGGGTACGGATAGTTACCTGCGATGGAACCCAAATTGATGATCCCGGCGCCACGACCGTGGGCGATCAGGCGCGGCAGCAACAGATTGGTGGTGGTCAGCAGGCCTTTGATATTAGTGTCGACCATGGTTTCCCAATCGTCGAGGTTGCACTTGGGCGCAGGGTCGGTGCCCACGGCCAGACCGGCATTGTTGATCAAGCCACGCAGCTTGGCGAACGACGGCGGCAGGTTGGCAATGGCGTCTTCCATGCCCTTGCGGTCACGCACATCCACCACCAGGCCATGCACTTCGGTCTGCTTGGAAAGCTCTTCAACCAGTGCATTCAAGCGCTCGGCACGGCGACCGGTGAGCACCAGTTTCCAGCCGGCTTCGGCAAAACGACGGGCACAGGCTTCGCCGAAACCTGAAGTGGCGCCAGTGATAAATAGCGTGTCGGACATGGTGTTCTCCTTGTGGGCATCGGGGAAAAAAGCAGCCAGCAGAATGCCCTTACGCCGCCCTTGCGGCAACCGCTATGCACACACCTTCGTGCACGACTGATCATTTTTTGACCGCCTCGAGCAGAGCCTTATAAACCGTGGCTTGCAGCCATATGCGCGCAGGTTATCCACAACTGCGCCCACAGTCTTTGGGGGCAAGTACAAACTGCTCGAAGCCGCTGTGTACAAGGCTTTCAGGCGGGTCTGGAAAGTTTTTTGCTTGACCTGGACGCAAGCGTATGTAGCCGCTGACATATGCGGAAAACCATAACGATGGCTCCAGGCCAGTCATTCCGGCCCCTTCGGGGGTCTTTCCAGAGTTTAGTCACAGACTTATCCACAGCCTGGACCGACATATTCCGGTCATATACCTGTGTCTTTAAACAGGTTGACAAAACCCTCGGGCGGCCGCAAAAAAGCGACTGATCAAAAAACAACCACAAGGCTGTAAGCCACGTAGTTAAAGGCTTTCAGCTAGCTACTCCCACGTTACCCACAGCCGGTTCCACAGTGGATGGGGACAAGTCAAAACTGTGACAAAACAGGGATTTGCGGCGGCTATATGTCGCGCTTTGGAGGGTGGCTGGATTTGTTTTCCACAATTTGGGGAAAGGCCTGATGGACCACACAATCAAATGTGGGAGGGGGCTTGCTCCCGATAGCGATTTGTCAGTCAGCACTTCTTAAACTGACACACCGCTATCGGGAGCAAGCCCCCTCCCACAGGGTACTGAGTACCAGTTAGTGACCGCCTAAGTAAGCGTTGCGAACTTCCTCATTCACCAGCAGTTCCTTGCCGGTGCCCGTCAGGCGAATCTCGCCATTGACCATCACATACGCCCGATCCGATAACCGCAGCGCATGGTTGGCGTTCTGCTCCACCAGGAAGATGGTCATCCCGGTGGAGGCCAGTTCACGCAGGGTTGAGAAGATCTGCTTCACCACAATCGGCGCCAATCCCAGGCTCGGCTCATCCAGCAGCAACAGCTTGGGCCTACTCATCAATGCACGGGCGATGGCGAGCATTTGCTGCTCGCCACCAGACATGGTCATGGCCCGCTGGTTGCGCCGCTCCTTGAGCCGTGGGAACAGCTCGAACATGCGTTGCATGTCCTCGCCGGCAAACTTGTCGCCAATGGGGATGGTGCCCATCAGCAGGTTTTCCTCGACGGTCATGTCGGGGAACACCCGCCGCCCTTCCGGCGACTGCGCAATGCCGTTGGAAGCGATGTAGTGGGACGACTTGTGGGTAATGTCGACGCCGTTATACAGAATCTGCCCCGACTCGGCCCGAGGCTGGCCGAAGATCGACATCAGCAGCGTGGATTTACCCGCGCCGTTGGAGCCGATCAGGCTGACGGTTTCGCCTTCGTTGATGTACAGCGAGACTTTTTTCAGGGCCTGGATAGGGCCGTAATACACGTCCAGGTCCTTCATTTCGAGGATAGGCGCACTCATACCAGCTCCTCTTCGTCCGCGCCCAGGTAGGCGGCAATCACTTTCGGGTCGTTGCGGATCGCCTCCGGGCCGCCTTCGGCGATCACGTTGCCGTGGTCCAGTACCACGATGTGGTCGGAAATACTCATCACCATGCCCATGTCGTGTTCGATCAGCACCACCGTGAGGTCGTGTTCGTCGCGCAGCAGGCGAATCATCGCGCTGAGGGCTTCGGTTTCCTGGGGATTGAGGCCCGCAGCGGGCTCGTCCAGGCAGATGATCTGCGGCCGCGTGCACATGGCGCGAGCGATTTCCAGGCGGCGCTGCTGGCCGTAGGAGAGCTCGCCGGCCAGGCGGTTGGCACAGTCCACCAGGTCGACCACTTCCAGCCAGTAGAAGGCATGGTCGAGGGCATCGCTTTCGGCCTTGCGGTAGCCCTTGGTGTTGAGGATGCCGGCGAGCATGTTGCGGTTGACCCACATGTGCTGGGCCACCAGCAGGTTTTCCAGTACTGACATTTCCTTGAACAGGCGAATGTTCTGGAAGGTCCGCGCCAGGCCGGCGCGGTTTACCAAGTGGGTGCCGCCGAACATCTTGTAGTACACGCGGCTGCAAAAGCTTTTCGGCGATACGAAGTCCACCGCCTTGAAGCGCTCGCCGAGCAGCTGGATCACGTTGGTCTGCTGGCCACGCACGTTGAGTTCGATCTTGCCGCCGCTGGCCTTGTAGAAGCCGGTGAGGCAGTTGAACACCGTGGTCTTGCCGGCGCCGTTGGGGCCGATCAGGGCGAAGATCGAGTTGCGTTCGACCTTGAGGCTCACATCGCTCAAGGCCTTGATGCCACCGAAGTGCATCATCAGGTGTTCCACAGAGAGCACGACTTCCTTGCTCATGGCGCGACTCCTTTACGTGGGGTGACACCGGTACGGCTGATTCGAATCAAGCCACGCGGTCGCCAGATCATCATCACCACCATCAGCACGCCAAACAGCAGGACGCGGTACTCGGAGAAGCTGCGCAGCAGTTCAGGCGCCACGGTCAGCACGAACGCCGCAATCACCACGCCGACCGTCGAGCCCATGCCGCCTAGCACCACAATGGCGAGGATCAATGCCGACTCGAAGAAGGTAAACGACGACGGGTTGACGAAGCCCTGGTAGCTGGCAAAAAACACCCCGGCCAACCCGGCGGTGGATGCGCCGATGGTGAACGCCGAGAGCTTGACCAGCACGTGGTTCAAGCCCATGGAACGGCAGGCAATTTCATCTTCGCGCAAGGCTTCCCAGGCGCGGCCCACCGGCATGCGGGTCAAGCGATGTTTGATGTACAGCACCGCCAGCACCACCAGGAACAGCACGATGTAGATAAACAGGAATTTAATGTTGGGGTTGTAGTCGATGCCGAAGAACTCATGGAACGGGACCCCGCCCTCCTTTGCCCTGCGCCCGAATTCAAGCCCGAGAAAAGTCGGCGATGGCACCGGCATACCATTGGGCCCACCGGTAAACGACAGCCAGTTATTGAGCACCAGGCGAATGATTTCGCCAAACCCCAGGGTCACGATGGCCAGGTAGTCACCGTGCATTCGTAGCACCGGGAAGCCGAGTATGCACCCCGCCAATGCCGCCGCAATGGCCGCCAGCGGCAGCACCGTCCAGAAGCCCAGGCCGAGGTATTGATAACCCAGCGCCAGGCCATAGGCACCGATGGCGTAGAACGCCACGTAACCCAGGTCGAGCAAGCCGGCCAGGCCCACCACGATATTCAGGCCCAGGCCAAGCAACACGTAGATCAGCCCGAGAATCACCACGGTCAGCAGGTATTTGTTGGCGAAGATCGGAAACACGATAGCGATCACGATCAGCGCCGGGATGATCCAGCGCAGCCGCGACTTGTAATCCGGCGCCAGCACATGCACGCCCGAGCCGCTGCTTTCGAAGCCCTGCAGGATCTTCACGCCCTTGGGGGTTTGCAGGAACAGGCTCAAGGCAAAACGCCCAGCCATGACGATGGCGACCAACGTGGCAACACGCAGCGGCTCCAGGTTGAAGCTATAGCCGTCGAGCACTACGCCGACGATCGGGCCGAACACGATCAGCGAAATCAGCCCGGCGAGGACCGTATCGACCACACTTTTCTTGATATCGATAGATTTGGCAGCAGACATGTTTACACCTTCGCCACAAGTGGGCGACCAAGCAGGCCCTGGGGACGGAAAATCAGAATCACCACCAGCAGGGAGAAACTGAACACGTCTTTGTAGTCAGAGTTGATCAACCCCGAGAACAACGACTCGGAGATACCGAGGATGATCCCGCCGAGCATCGCCCCAGGCAGGGAGCCGATGCCGCCGAGTACCGCTGCGGTAAATGCCTTGATGCCGATGATGAAGCCGGCATAGAAGTCGAAGGTGCCGTAGTTGAGCGTGATGAGCACACCGGCCAGAGCAGCCATGGCAGCACCGATGACAAACACGTAGGAGATCACGCGGTCGGTGTTGATGCCCAGGATCGAGGCCATCTTGCGGTCTTGCTGGGTGGCACGGCACATGCGGCCGAGTTTGGTGTATTTGATGATGTAGGTGAGCAAAGCCATGCCGGCGAACGCCGCCACGAGGATGAACACTTTGGTGTAGGTCAGTTGCACGAAGCCAGTGCCGATATCGACGCGCCAGGCGCCGGCCAGCAGGGTCGGGATGCCTTGTTGCTTGGCGCCCTGGGCGATCTGGGCGTAGTTCTGCAGGATCAGTGAGATACCGATGGCGCTGATCAGCGGAGCCAGTCGGGTGGAGTTACGCAACGGTTTATAGGCGACACGCTCAATGACCCAACCATAAACGCCGGTGACGACCACGGTGAAGATCAAGGTGCCGAGAATGAGCAGCGGGAAGGATTCGATGCCGAAGTAAGCCAGCAGTGCCAGACTGATCGCCGCGAGGTAAGCGGAAATCATATAAACCTCGCCGTGGGCGAAGTTGATCATGCCAATGATGCCATAGACCATTGTGTAGCCGATGGCGATCAGGCCATAGACCGACCCGAGGGTCAGGCCGTTGACCAGTTGCTGCAGGAAAATACCATCCATAACGCAATCTCACGCGGTGAGCACCTGCACACCAGTGGGTGTGCGGCGCTTCTGGAGGAAAAAACAGATCTCAATAACAACGCCACTCTCCTGTGGGAGGGGGCTTGCTCCCGATTGCGGTGGGTCAGTCATGCATGTATTGGCTGACACTGCGCTATCGGGAGCAAGCCCCCTCCCACATTGGAACTGTGGTGCTCAGGCTTACTTCTGCTTTTCCAACTGATGGTATTTGCCGTCCTTGTCCCACTGGTAAACCACGTAGTCAGAGACTTTCAGGTCGCCCTTGGTATCCCAGGCTTTCTCGCCCATGACGGTTTTAACCGGGTTGGCCTTGAGCCACTTGGCAGCGTCTTCACCCTTGTTGGACTTGGCACCGTTAAAGCCGGCAGCCAGGGCCTGGATCGAGGCGTAGGCGTACAGGGTGTAGCCTTCCGGCTCGGTGCCGTTTTTGCGGAACTCCTCTACCACCGCCTTGCTGTCCGGCAGCAGGCGCGGGTCGGCGCCGAAGGTCATGTACACGCCATCGACGTACTGCGCGCCACCGGCAGTCGCCACCAGTTCGTCGGTCACCACGCCGTCATCGGACATGAACTTGACGTCTTTCAAACCGGCTTCACGGATCTGGCGCACCAACGGGCCGGCTTCCGGATGCAAGCCGCCGAAATACACGACATCGGCGCCCAGGGAACGGATCTTGGTAACCAGGGCGCTGAAGTCTTTCTCGCCACGGGTCAGGCCCTCTTCCAGCACCGGCTTGACGCCACGCTTGGTCAACTGCGCAGCGGTAGCGTCGGCCAGGCCCTTGCCATAGGTGTCCTTGTCGTTGATCACCGCGACCTTCTTGCCCTTGAGCACGTCGACGATGTAGTCGCCGGCGACGATGCCTTGCTGGTCGTCACGCCCGCACATGCGGAACATGGCGCTCAGGCCGCGCTCGGTGACTTGGGGGTTGGTGGAACCTGGGGTGATGGCAATGATGCCGGCTTCGTCGTAGACCTCGGATGCCGGAATAGTGTTCGAGGAGCAGAAATGCCCGACCACGCCGATGACTTTGTCCTGGTCCGCGAGGCGGTTTGCCACGGCCACGGCTTGCTTGGGTTCGCAGGCGTCATCGCCGGCAATCAGCTTGATCTGCTCGCCGTTGATGCCGCCGGCCTTGTTGATAACGTCGGCTGCCGCCTGGGCACCCTTCATGTACTGCTCACCGAAAGCGGCGTTGGCACCCGTCATCGGGCCCGCCACACCAATCTTCACATCGGCTTGAACAAACGTAGAAACACCCAGCGCCGCTGCAACGGCGAGGGCCAGAAAACCTTTCTTGTAAAACGTCTGGGACATGAGTGGTGCTCCGATATTTTTGATTTTTGGCACGACAACTTGCATTCAAACTTTTCAATGAAAGCTCAGAGCAAGCCGCGTGCCATTACGTTTTTATTCTTCAAAAAGACACGGTGTCATTGTTATTACAGGCGTTTCGACGCGTTTTGCCAGGACGTGCAACCGTCTAGCACCGAAAGGTGCAACCAGACAGCCAAAAAAGTACAACCTCGATAGGTCGCACCTGCAACCAGAGGGATAAACGACAGTTCCTACACCTGTAACAATGCGCGTAACGGAACTGCACATTTACAGTGCGTGATTGCTACGACTTGCACCAATACAGATGGGTAGCCTGCTAAGAAAATGCAGGCTTCTGACAGGTATTTCGCTGATCAGATCACGATCCTCAGGCATTGCCCGGCGTGATACAGCGAGAATCCAGCTTCATACAAGCAGCTGCGCAGGCTTGCCCCCGTCAAGGGTTGCATGGGCGCAAACGGGATCGGCAGGGCCTGGGGATCCTGGTGACACAGATAGTCGGCAAACGCCTTGCCCACCACACTGCCGGTGGTCACGCCACGGCCGTTATAGCCGGTGACCGCCACCAGCCCTGGCGCCGGCTCGAACAGGCGCATCAGATGGTCTGGCGTGAAGGCGATGCAACCGGTCCAGGTGCATTCCCACTGCACCGATTTGAGGTAGGGGAAGTAGTGCTGCTGCACCCGATCAGCCCACGCCTTGAGGAACCAGGCTGGTTTCTGGTTGCCGTTGCCCAGGCTGCCAAGCAACAGGCGGCCATCGGCATCACGACGGATGCTACTCAATACCTGGCGCGTGTCCCATGAGCCCTGGCCGCCGGGAAGGATTTGCTGGGCGGCATCGTCGGTCAGCGGTGCCGACGCCACTTGGTAGTAATAGCCGGGGAAGAAATTGCGCCGCAACTCGGTCCATTCGCCTTCGGTATAGGCGTTGGAGGCGATCACCACCTGTGCGGCCTGCACCGCGCCCTCGGCGGTCTGCACTGACCAATCGGCACCTTGGCGCTCCAGCTGGGTGACCGGGGAATGGTCGAACAGCTGCCCGCCCAGCCCCACGGCGGCATTCGCCAAGCCCGTCGTGTAAGCCATGGGGTTCAAGGTGCCGGCGCGCCGATCCAGCAACGCGGCAGCGATTTTCTTGGTCCCCGTGGCTTGCTCGCATGCTTGCCCGGTCAGTAACTCAACCGGCGCACCACGGCGTTTCCACTGCTCTTCACGGCTGCGCAATTCCGCCTCGCCACGGGCATTGTGGGCCATGTGCAAAGTGCCCTCGCGGCGCAATTGGCAATCGATGCGGTACTTGTCGACCAGGCCGAACACCAGGGACGGCGCCGCGCCCAACATGCGATTGAGCTGGCTGCCCACCGCCGTACCGAAACCGGCTTCGATCTCGTCCGGTGGAATCCACATGCCGGCATTCACCAGCCCGACGTTGCGCCCCGAGCCACCATGGCCGGTGCGATGTGCTTCAAGCACGGCAACGCTTTTGCCCTGTTCCAGCAAATGTATGGCCGCCGACAAACCGGTGATGCCGGCGCCGATCACGCATACATCCACCTTCAGCGCGCCCCTGAGCGCGGCACGATCCGGCCGGCCAGGGGTGAGGTGTTCCCATAAACATGTTTCGCGTAGTGCCATTGCCAGACTCCGATGAGACCTAACAGACAACAATCTTGATGTGTAAATGAGATCAACTGTGGGAGGGGGCTTGCTCCCGATGGTGGTGGTTCAGTTGGACATCTTTTGACTGACACACTGCCATCGGGGGCAAGCCCCCTCCCACATTTTGACCTCACTTGGACTTGAGGACTTAGTCGAACGTGATGCCCTGCGCCAACGGCAACTCCAGCGAATAGTTCACGGTATTGGTCTGCCGGCGCATATACCCGCGCCATGCATCCGACCCCGATTCACGCCCACCGCCGGTCTCTTTCTCGCCGCCAAACGCGCCACCAATCTCCGCGCCGCTCGGGCCGATGTTGACGTTGGCAATGCCGCAGTCGCTGCCCACGGCCGACATGAATTGTTCGGCTTCGCGCACATCGGTGGTGAAGATGCATGACGACAAGCCCTGGGGCACGGCGTTGTTCAAGCGCAAGGCTTCGGCGAAATCGGTGTAACCGACCACGTAGAGAATCGGCGCGAACGTCTCGGTACACACCACGTCGCTCTGCTCGGGCATCTCCACGATGGCCGGTGACACGTAATAGGCATTGGGGAATTGGTCTTGCAGCTGGCGCTTGCCGCCGAACACCTTGCCGCCTTCGCTCAAGGCTTGCTCAAGGGCATCCTGCATGTTGTCGAAGCCCTGCTTGTCGATCAGCGGGCCGATCAGGTTGCCTTCCAGCGGGTGGCCGATGCGCACCTTGGCGTAGGCGGCTTTGAGGCGAGTGACAATTTCGTCCTTGACCGACTCGTGGGCAATCAGGCGGCGCAGGGTGGTGCAGCGCTGGCCGGCAGTGCCGACGGCGCTGAACAGAATCGCGCGCACGGCCATGTCCAGGTCGGCGCTCGGGCCGAGGATCATGGCGTTGTTGCCGCCCAACTCGAGGATGCTGCGGGCGAAGCGGGCGGCGACTTTCGGCGCCACTTCGCGGCCCATGCGCGTGCTGCCGGTGGCACTGATCAGGGCGACGCGCGGGTCATCCACCAGCGCGGCGCCGGCGTCGCGACCGCCAATGATCACCTGGCTGAGGTACTCGGGGGCACCGTCGAATTTTTTCAGCACGCGCTCGAACAGTGCCTGGCAGGCCAGTGCAGTGAGCGGGGTCTTTTCCGAGGGTTTCCAGATCACCGCGTTACCGCACACCAGGGCCAGGGTGGTATTCCACGCCCACACGGCCACCGGAAAGTTGAAGGCGCTGATCACGCCGACCACGCCCAGCGGGTGCCAGGTTTCACGCATATGGTGGCCGGGGCGCTCGGAGGCGATGGTCAAGCCATACAGCTGGCGCGACAGGCCGACGGCGAAGTCGCAGATGTCGATCATCTCCTGCACTTCGCCCAAGCCTTCCTGGGTAATCTTGCCGGCTTCCCATGACACCAGTTCGCCGAGGTCGGCCTTGTATTGGCGCAGCACGTCGCCAAACTGGCGTACCAGCTCGCCGCGTCGCGGCGCCGGCACCTTGCGCCAGGCCTCGAATGCATGCTCGGCGCGACTGACCTGTTGCTCCACCTCGGCGGCGCCTTCCCAGTGCACACTGCCAATCTGGCTACCATCGATCGGCGAATGCACGGGCTGCTTGCCCGATTGGTACAGCGCCGGGTTTACCCCGAGACGATCAAGCAATGCGGCAACCATGGGTCACTCCTTCAATCTCAAACAGAAAATTCGCGCCGCCACCGACACGGCGATCCAGAGCTTATTTGTAGCTGGCCCAAGACTTGCCAACAAACGACGATTAGGCGAGATATCATTCCGTTTATTCATGCAAAGAATAAAAAGAGGCATGCCGTGCTGAACAAAAGACATTTGCCCTCGATCACCGCCCTGCAGTGTTTCGAAGCCGCCACCCGCCACCTGAGCTTTACCCGTGCAGCCGAAGAGCTGAATCTTACGCAAAGCGCGGTGAGCAAGCAGGTGGCACAGTTGGAAGAGCTGCTGCAACACCTGCTGTTTCGCCGGGTACGCCGTCGCTTGCAGATGACCCCGGCGGGTGATCTGTACTTGGTGGAAGTGCGCAAGATCCTCACCCAGGTGGAGATGTCCACCCATTACCTGCGCTCCTACGGCGGCGAGACCGAAGTGCTGCGGGTATCCACGCCCTACACCTTCGGCGCGCGCTGGCTGGTGCCGCGCCTCAAGGGTTGGCGCCTGCGCCACCCGCAGATTCACCTGGACCTGTGCAACGAGCAGGAACCTGACGAGTTACTGCAAGGCAAGGCCGATATGGCGTTCTATTTCGGCCAGGGCGCACGCCCCGGTACCGAGAGCTTGAAGCTGTTCAGCGAAGAGCTGGTACCTGTCTGTGCGCCCGACAGCCTGCCCGCCCTGCCCTTCACCGACCCCACGCGACTGAGCGAGCTGGTGCTGCTGCAAAACGCCTCGCGGCCCCAGGGCTGGCATGACTGGTTTGCCAGCCAGGGCTTGCATACCGAGCACAGCTACCACGGGCCGCGTTTCGACACCTTCTATATGTGTATCCGCGCCGCGCAGGTGGGTTGTGGCGTGGCGTTGCTGCCGCGCTTTCTGGTGGAGGAGGAACTGGCCGAGGGCAAGCTGGTGATTCCCTGGCAGCATGCAATGCCGAGCCAGGATGCGTATTACCTGGCTTATCCTGAGCATTCGGCGGAGGTGCCCAAGGTCAGGGAGTTTGTGAAATGGATGCTTGAGCAGGTTATTTAGTGCCTGGAATACCGTCATCGGGAGCAAGCCCCCTCCCACATTCGGAACGTATTTCAACTTGTGGGAGGGGGCTTGCTCCCGATAGCGCCAGTGGCCTTGGCAAAAAAATCACTGGCAAACCGACCCACGTCTATGCGCCACTAGCCCCCTTACTTAATTATGCGTAAAGGCCGGCGCCTCATCGCCGACCCGTCTGGAGATTCCCGTTATGAGCGAGAGTGTGTTTGCCGATCGCATCGTGCAGAACTTGCTCGACACCGACTTCTACAAGCTGACCATGATGCAGGCGGTGCTGCACAACTACCCGAATGTGGAAGTTGAATGGGAGTTTCGTTGCCGCAACAGCGAAGACCTGCGCCCGTACTTGGCGGAGATCCGCTACCAGATCGAGCGCCTCGCCGAGCTGAGCCTGAGCCCCGACCAGTTGGGTTTCCTTGAACGTATCAGCTTCATGAAGCCGGACTTCCTGCGTTTTCTCGGGCTGTTCCGCTTCAACCTGCGCTACGTGCAGACCGGTATCGAAAACGGCGAGTTGTTTATCCGTCTGCGCGGGCCGTGGCTGCATGTGATCCTGTTTGAAGTGCCGATGCTGGCCATCGTCAGCGAAGTGCGTAACCGCTACCGCTACCAGACGGTGATCCTCGAACAGGCCCGCGAGCAGCTGTACCGCAAATTCGATTGGCTGACGGCGAATGCCAGCAGCGACGAGCTCTCGGAACTGCAAGTGGCCGACTTCGGTACGCGCCGACGCTTCTCCTACCGCGTGCAGGAGGAAGTGGTCAGTGTGCTCAAGCACGATTTCCCCGGGCGTTTTGTCGGCACCAGCAACGTGCATCTGGCCCGCGAGTTCGATATGAAGCCCTTGGGGACCATGGCCCACGAATGGATCATGGCCCACCAGCAACTCGGCCCGCGCCTGATCGACAGCCAGATCGCCGCCCTCGATTGCTGGGTGCGTGAGTACCGTGGCCTGCTGGGTATTGCCCTGACCGACTGCATCACCACTGACGCCTTCCTCGGCGACTTTGATTTGTACTTTGCCAAGCTGTTCGACGGGTTGCGCCATGACTCCGGCGACCCCATCCAGTGGGCGGAAAAAGCCATCGCCCACTACCACAAGCTTGGCATCGAACCGATGAGCAAAACTCTGGTGTTCTCCGACAGCCTGACGCTGCCCAAGGCCCTGGAGATTTTCCGTGCGCTGCGTGGCCGTATTAATGTGAGCTTTGGCATCGGCACCAACCTGACCTGCGATATTCCAGGGGTGGAGCCGATGAGCATCGTGCTTAAAATGACCGCATGCAATGGCCAGCCCGTCGCCAAGATCTCCGATGAAGCGGGCAAGACCCATTGCACCGACCCGAATTTTGTCGCCTATTTGCGTCACGTTTTCAAAGTACCTGCCCTTTCCAGCAAGGAGTGAATCATGCAAGCCGTACAGCGTGAGATTGCGCAGCAGCTCAAGGTCCAAGCGCCGTTCAACGACCAGGCCAGCCTTGAAGCCGAGATCGCCCGACGCGTAGCCTTTATCCAGGACTGCCTGCGCAATTCCGGGCTCAAAACCCTGGTGCTGGGCATCAGCGGCGGCGTCGACTCCCTGACCGCCGGCCTGCTGGCCCAACGGGCGGTGCAGGAGCTGCGTACCAGCAGCGGCGACGAGGCTTATCGTTTTATCGCCGTGCGCCTGCCCTACGAAACCCAGTTCGATGAACACGACGCCCAGGCCTCGGTGGAATTCATCGAGCCGGACGAACGCCACACCGTCAACATCGGCCCGGCGGTGAAGGCCCTGGCCAATGAAGTGGCAGCGTTTGAAGGCAAGGCAGCGGTGTCCCGCGACTTCGTGCTGGGCAACACCAAGGCGCGCATGCGCATGGTGGCGCAGTACACCATCGCCGGCGCGGCGGGTGGGCTGGTGATCGGCACCGACCACGCGGCGGAAGCGGTAATGGGCTTTTTCACCAAGTTCGGCGATGGCGCCTGCGATCTGGCGCCATTGAGCGGGCTGGTGAAGAACCAGGTGCGTGCGATTGCCCGGCACTTTGGCGCGCCGGAATCGTTGGTGGAGAAAGTCCCGACCGCCGACCTGGAGGACCTGTCGCCAGGTAAGCCGGACGAAGCGTCACACGGGGTGACCTATGCCGAAATCGATGCATTCCTGCACGGTGAGCCCGTGCGTGAAGAGGCGTTCAGGATTATCTGCGAGACCTATCGCAAGACTGAACACAAGCGGGTGATGCCGTTTGCGCCTTGAGGTGAGCCAGCTGATTTTGCAGTGATTGCCAGAATGCCATCGGGGGCAAGCCCCCTCCCACACTTTTATTTGTGAATACATTCAAATGTGGGAGGGGGCTTGCCCCCGATGAACGATGACGCGGTGTTACTTCAGGACCACCGCACCTTTCATCATCGAAATGTGGCCAGGGAACGAGCAGAAGAAGCTGTACTTCTCATCGGCCTTGAGCTTGGAGACGTCGAAGGTCACCGAGTCTTTCTCGCCAGCGCCAATGATCTTGGTGTGGGCGATGATGCGGTCATCACCGGCTTTCAGATAATCCTTATCGATGCCCGCAGCCATACCGTCAGTCGCCACAGGCTGCATGTTGGCTTCAGTGGTCAGCACCCAGTTATGCCCCATCACGTTCTTCGGCAGGTTACCCGAGTGAGTCAGCTCAACGGTGAACTGCTTGCAGCTCTTGTCGATGGTGATTTCTTTGGTGTTAAAGGACATCTGGTCGGTAGAGTCGACGGTGACCTTGCACTCTGCAGCAAGCAACTGGCCGCTCGCCAGGGTCAGCAGGGAAACAGCAACGAGTTTGGCAAACATGTGAATCTCCAAGGCAGGGTTAGAAAACGCGTATTGCGACAAGGGTGCCTCAAGCAGGCTTAGGTTCTTATGATCTGCATCAACAGATTGTATACAACTTTAGGCTATCAGCTTGATCAACACAATCAACCAGCCAAAGTGCCGCAGGCTGCCTATGATCGTCCCATTGCCCACTGGAGTTCGCGCCATGCACCTCAATCACCTGTTCAACGGCCTGCTGGCCGCCTACGCCTGCGGTAAGTGAAGGCGAAAGGCACCTTGAAGCTGCTACCATGACGACCCAAGGCAGCTGCGCGCCGCCCACCCTCACCTTCGACCCTAGAGGATCGCCCATGGCCAAACCTAATTACTCCTTCGCCAAACGTCAGAGAGACTTGGCCAAGGAACAGAAGAAAGAGGAAAAACTGCAACGCAAGAAAGCCGCTGCAGACGAAGAAGCAGGCGCACTGAACCCGGATGCGGAAGGTGAAGTGGCGACTGACGAGACCGAAACCCCGAAAGACCCGGCGGAATAAGCATTACTGTAGGAGCGAGCTTGCTCGCGAAAGGCGTTAACGATAACGCGGGGTGCCTGATTCACCGCGGCGCCCTCAGGTTCTTCGCGAGCAAGCTCGCTCCTACAACGGCATCACCGTCACCCGCACCTCCGGGTCATGGCTACCTCCCCCCAGAATCACCCCACGCAACGGCGACACATCAGAGAAATCCCGGCCCCAGGCCAGGGTGATGTGCTCCAGTGCCGGCTGCACGTTATTAGTCGGATCAAAATCCACCCAGCCCGACTCCGGGCAAAACACCGAGACCCAGGCATGGGACGCGTCGGCGCCGATCAACCGTGGCTGCCCGGGCGGCGGCTGGGTCAGCAGGTAACCGCTGATATAGCGCGCCGCCAGCCCACGCGAGCGCAGGCAGGCGAGCATCAAGTGGGCGAAGTCCTGGCACACCCCGCGCCGCCGCTCCAGCACCTCCACCAGCGGCGTGGCGACCTGAGTGGCTTGGGCATCGAAGGTGAACTCGCTGAAAATCTTCTGCATCAACGCCTGCGTGCCTAAAAGCAAGGGTTCGGCGGGCGGGAAGCAGCTTTCGGAGAACTCGACGAAGGTTTTCTTCAAATGCACGTAGGGCGATTCGAAGCGGTATCGACAGGCTTCGATCAGTTGCGCTGCCATGGGCTGGCTGCTGTAGGTCAAGCTGTCGCGAGTCTGGTCCCAGGCCGGCGATTGCTGGAAATCCAGCGCAGGCCGCGCCAGCACTTCCACGGTCAGCGCCGCGTTCACCAGCAATTCATCATGGGGCCGCTCGAACGCCAGGCGGGTGATCGGGTTGCCGAACACATCCAGCTCATCGCGACGCGAAGACGGCTGCGGGCTGATCTCCAGCTGCTGCCAGGTACATCGTTGCCAGGCACACTGCCGTGGCCATAAATGCGCCAACTGCTGCGCCAGGGACACCGGGCTGTCGTAGTGGTAATGGGTATCGTGGAAAATCTGATAACGCGCGCTCATCACACCGACACCGTCTGCTGGCTGACATCGTCCACATGGGCAAAATGGCGCAGCGCCAGGCGATCGGACACTTGCCCACTTTCATCGGCGACCGTTTGCAACAGGTCGGCCAGGCCGTCCAGCGCAGCACGCACGCTGGCCTTGCCGAACAACGGGTTCTCCAGGCAGCCCAGCTCGAAGCGCGCCAGGCGCTCCACCAACGGCGCCAGGCCGGTTTCCCGAGGCACACCGAAATCATCATTGAGGCGACGCAGGGTGCGGCTCACCAGTTTCAACTGGAACAGCACCGCATGGGGGTTCTGCTCATCGAGCAACAACAGGTCGAGCACCGGGATCAACTGCGGCACCGCCAGGTAGCGCGAGCGATAGGTGATGCTGCTGTTGCCCAGCTCCAGCAACCACTCCAGCCCGGCCTGATCGAACACCGCTACACCACGCAGGAACGCTGCCAGGCTGCTGCTGAGAAACTGCAGGCGCTCGATACGCCGGCCCATCATCAAGAAACGCCAGCCTTCATCGCGGGTCATATCGTCCAGGGCAAACCCGGACAGCGCCGCCAGGGACATCACCAGGCGGTTGAGGAAATCCAGCAGCTCGCCAAAATCAGGGCTTTGGCTTTCCAGCTCCATGGCTTCGCGTTGCAGCTCCACCAGCGCCTGCCAGTTTTCCCGGGACAGCTTGCCGCGTACCTGGGACGCCGCCCACTGCAGCCGCTGCAAGTTGGCGCGCAGGCTCGAAGGCCAATCATCACCGAGCAAGGCGGCGAGCAGGCGCTCGGGCAGCTCGCCCTCCTCTGGCAACAGGCGCAGGCTTTCTCCCAGTTCGACCGCTGCCTGCAATGCCAATGGATCATCGCCATCCACATAACGCGCCAGCACGACACGCAGCCAGCGCGCACTGTCGTCGCAGCGTTCGCAATAGCGGCCAAACCAGAACAGGTTTTCCACCACCCGCGACGGCAAATAAGGGTCGCGACGTACCAGGTCGTGGGCGCCAATCGCACGCTGGGCACGCCACTGTTCGCCGACGCTGGCACGTTCACCCAACACCCAGGTGTCCTTGCTGGCACCGCCGCGCTGCATCGATACCACCTCAGCATCGGCCTCGGCAGCCACACGGGTCAGGCCACCGGGCAGCACGCGATACCCCTCATCACTGGCCACCGCGTACACGCGCATGCCGATGGCGCGGTGTTGCAGATGATCTTCTTCGGTATGCCACACCGGCGCCTGGGACAGCTGCGCCAGCTCTTGGGCAACGTAGGCGTAAGGCCGAGCACACATACGCTCGGCCAGAGCCTGGCGTTGCTCATCGTTCAAGTCGCGACCAAACACCGGGGCGAAACTCTGCGAAGCAAATGCCGGCCTGATCAGCAGCTCCGGGAGTTTTTCCAGGGCTTCGGCCAGCACCGGCGCTTCACCGCACCACCAGGTGGCAATGGACGGCAGGATCAGCGCTTCACCGAACAGGAATTCGTTGATCTTTGGCAGGAAACCCAGCAAGCCTGGGGACTCCAACACGCCGCTGCCCAGGGCATTGGCCACCAGCACGTTACCTTGGCGCACGGCGTCGAGCAGGCCAGGCACGCCGAGGGCCGAGTCGGTACGCAGCTCCAGCGGGTCGCAGAAATCATCGTCGAGGCGGCGCATGATCGCGTGGACCCGACGCAGGCCGCTGAGGGTTTTCAGGAACACAGTGCTGTCGCGCACGGTGAGGTCGCCGCCTTCTACCAACGGGTAGCCGAGTTGGCGCGCCAGGTACAGGTGTTCGAAATAGCTCTCGTTGAAACGGCCCGGCGTGAGCAGCACGATCAGCGGTGGCTGGTCGTCGCCCGGCGCCTGGCGAGCCAGGGTTTCCTGGAGCGTGCGAAAGAAACCGGTGAGGTGCTGCACCTGCAAATCACGGTACAAGTCCGGGAACGCGCGGGACACGATGGTGCGGTTTTCCAGGGCGTAGCCGGCGCCCGACGGTGCTTGGGTACGGTCGGCGGTGACCCACCAGCGGCCATCCGGAGTGCGCGCCAGGTCCACGGCGTACAAGTGCAGGAAAGCACCGTCGGGCGGCTGAATGCCCTGGCATGGCCACAGGAAGTTGTTATGCCCGAACACCAGTTCGGCGGGCAGCAAGCCTTCCTTGATCAGGAGCTGCGGGCCATACAGGTCAGCCAGCACTGCATTGAGCAAGCGCGCACGCTGGGCGATGCCGGCCGACAGCTGCCGCCACTCATCGGCGGCCAGCACATGGGGCAGCAGATCCAGCTCCCAGGGGCGATCAGCGCCCTTGGGGTCGGCGTAGACGTTGTAAGTCACACCGTTTTCCTGGATTTGCCGGGTCAGCAGCGCCTGGCGCTGGGCCAGTTGCGCGGGCGTGCTGCGTTGCAGGTGATCGAGCAAGCGCTGCCAATGGGCACGCACCGCGCCGCTCTCGTCCAGCAGTTCGTGGTAGGTGCCCGCGGTGAGCGGGTAACGGTCGAGCAAATCGGACATGGAACGCTCGGCAGGGGCAAGGGAAGTCAGGTTAACTCAAATTCACTACGATCCAATGTGGGAGGGGGCTTGCTCCCGATGGCGGTGCATCAGTGACAAATGTGCTGACTGACACTCTGCTATCGGGAGCAAGCCCCCTTCCACAGTTGGCTCGCATTCATTCCTTATTTGTTGGAAAACGGCGTAAATCCAGGGTCATTGGCATTTCATCGTTCACCTCTACAACCGGCACCGGTCGCTTGCCCGGGCTATGCCCCAAGCGGAAAAACCGCGCCATCCGACGGCTCTCTGCCTCGTTGGCATTCACCGGCAAACTGTCGTAATTGCGTCCACCCGGATGCGCCACGTGGTATTGGCAGCCGCCCAGCGAGCGCTGCATCCAGGTGTCGAGCAGGTCGAATACCAAGGGCGCATGCACCGCAATGGTCGGTTGCAGGCAGTTGGCCGGTTGCCAGGCGCGGTAGCGCACGCCGGCGACAAACTCGCCGACGCGGCCGGTCGGTTGCAGCGGCACCGGGATGCCATTGCAGGTCAGCAGGTAGCGTTGCGCTGGCAGGCCAGTCAACTTCACTTGCAGGCGCTCCAGGGACGAATCCACGTAGCGTACCGTACCGCCCACCGCGCCCTCTTCGCCCAGCACATGCCAAGGCTCCAAGGCCTGGCGCAGTTCCAGTTCGATACCGCTGACGGCGTAGTCGCCCACCTTGGGGAAGCGGAACTCCAGGTGCGCCGCGAACCATTCGGCACGCAACGGGTAGCCGGCCGCATTCAGTTCGACGATCACGTCGGCAAAGTCCTGTTCGATAAAATGCGGCAACAGGAAACGGTCATGCAACTCGGTGCCCCAGCGCGCCAGTTTCGGCGGCGCGTAAGGCTCGCGCCAGAACCGTGCGACCAGCGCGCGCAATAGCAACTGCTGGGTCAGGCTCATGCGTGCATGGGGCGGCATTTCAAAGGCGCGTAATTCGAGCAAGCCCAGGCGGCCGGTGGCGCCGTCGGGGGAGTAGAGTTTGTCGATACAGAATTCGGCGCGATGGGTGTTGCCGGTCACATCGATCAGCAAGTTGCGCAGCAGGCGATCCACCAACCACGGCGGACATTCCTCGCCCCGCGCTGGCATCTGCGCGAAGGCGATCTCCAGTTCGTACAGCGCATCGTTGCGTGCCTCGTCCACCCTTGGTGCCTGGGAGGTCGGGCCGATGAACAGACCGGAGAACAAGTAGGACAGCGACGGGTGGTTATGCCAGTAACTGATCAGGCTGCGCAGCAGGTCAGGGCGGCGCAGGAAGGGTGAGTCCTTGGGCGTCGCGCCGCCCAGCACAAAATGGTTACCGCCACCGGTGCCGGTGTGGCGCCCGTCGATCATGAATTTCTCGGTGGTCAGCCGGGTTTGCCGGGCCTCTTCATAGAGGAACTCGGTGCGTTCCACCAACTCGTCCCAGGTGGCGGACGGCTGTACGTTAACTTCGATCACACCAGGGTCCGGCGTGACCCGGAAGTTGCTCAAGCGCGTATCCGCGGGCGGCTCGTAACCTTCCAGCAGCACCGGGCAATGCAATTCTTCGGCGGTGGCCTCGATGGCGGCCACCAGTTCCAGGTAATCCTCGACGCGTTCCAGCGGCGGCATAAACAGGTACAGGCGCCCTTCCCGCGCCTCGGCGCACAGCGCGGTGCGGGTCAGCCAGTCAGCGGACTCATCGACCTTCGGCACACGCTCATCGCTCGGGGCCGGCTCGCCGTGACTATGCAGCTGTTCGGTGGTCGGCAGGTCTGGTTGATCCTGATTCGGGTCGGTCGGGTGCACGAACGGATACTCCGCCGCCGTCACCCACGGTTGGGAAGCCAAAGGCAGGCGATAGCCCAGCGGCGAATCGCCCGGCACCAGGCGGCAGTGATTATCGCGCAGGTACCAGCGACCACTCTGCCAGCGGTCATTGGCCGCGGTGCGCGCCAGGGGCAGCACGTGGCCGATGACGTTACCCAGGCCCTGAGCGAAGACTTTGCGCAGGCGTTCGCGCTCCAGTTCGTCGCTCAAGCGCGGGTCCTGGGCGCTGACGTTATGCGGCAACGCGCCCTCGCGCCACAGGTAGTAGACGTTGTCCTCAAAGGCCGGGAACACAAAGCGCGCCGGCAGTTTCAAGCGCTCGGCGATGCTGGCCAGGAAGTGCCCGGCCATCGCGCCGTCAGCACCATAATCCTTTTGTTCATCGGCGATCAACGCACTGTTGTGCCAGATCGGCACTCCATCTCGGCGCCAGTAACAGTTAAGCGACCAACGCGGCAGTTGCTCGCCGGGGTACCACTTGCCCTGGCCGAAATGCACCAGGCCCTTGGGCGCATAGTGCCGGCGCAGGCGTTGGAACAGCTCGGCGGACAGGCGACGCTTGTCTGGCCCCAGGGCGGCGGTGTTCCATTCGGCGCCGTCAGGGTCGTCGATAGAGACGAAGGTCGGCTCGCCGCCCATAGTCAGGCGCACGTCGTGCTTGAGCAGGTCAGCGTCGATCTGTCGGCCCAGGGCGTGGATCGCCAGCCATTGCTCTTCGGTGTAGGGCTGGGTCACCCGTGGTGCTTCCCAGATGCGCTCCACCGACATCTCGTGGGCAAATTCGCACTCGCATGGCTCCACCAACCCGCTGATCGGCGCGGCAGATGATGGATCGGGGCTACAGGCCAACGGGATATGCCCTTCACCGGCGAACAGTCCGGAAGTCGCGTCAAGGCCGATCCAGCCAGCGCCGGGCAAATACACTTCGCACCAGGCATGCAGGTCGGTGAAATCGACTTCGGTGCCCGAAGGGCCGTCGAGGGCCTTAACGTCGGCCGTGAGCTGGATCAGGTAACCCGAGACAAACCGCGCCGCCAGCCCCAGGTTGCGCAGCAATTGCACCAGCAGCCAGGCCGAGTCGCGGCAAGAACCAGAGGCATTTTCCAGGGTGAATTCCGGGGTTTGCACGCCTGGTTCCATGCGGATCAGGTAGCCGATATCGGCGGCCAGGCGCTGGTTCAGCCCAACCAGGAAATCCACCGCAGGTAATGGCGTACGGTCGATACCGGCCAGGTACGCGGCGAATCTTGGCGTCAGCGGCAAAGTTTCCAGGTACGGCGCCAGTTCGCGTTGCTCATCGGCGGCGTAGCTGAACGGGATTTTTTCGGCATACGGCTCAAGGAAAAAATCGAATGGGTTAAACACCGCCATCTCGGCAACCAGGTCGACTTCGATGCGCAGTTCGTCCGTCTTTTCCGGGAAGACCAGACGCGCCAGGTAATTGCCCTGTGGGTCTTGCTGCCAATTAATAAAATGCTGCTCGGGCAGGACTTTGAGTGCATAAGACAAAATTCGCGTGCGGCTATGAGCTGCCGGGCGCAAACGCACAATCTGTGGGCCGAGTTCGACAGCGCGGTCATAACGGTAGTGCGTAACGTGGTGCAACGCGACATGAATCGACACGGCGGCCTCCTGCGAGCCAGGGCATAGACACAATGTGCGCAAGACTTATGCCAGGGCCGCGGTCATTGCACTTCATCGCGGGGCCCGGTGCAGTACAGCACCAAAACAGCGCCAACGTGGGTGCCGTGGTGCAAGTGACGCACATATTTGTGGCGCGGGCATGAGAGTGAGCGGTGAACCCACCCGGTCAACGGTGTCTGTGTCGGGCAATCATGACTTGGCGCAGGCAGCGGACTTCGACCAGTTTCTGGCGCATTTCACGGTGGCGTTTGCTGTTGAACAGCAATAACCCAAGCAATGGAAACAACAGGCTCAAGGCATATACCACCCCATTCGGTTGATCATTGAGCGTTGGCAATACCCCCAGAAAGCATACCCCCAGCAGCATCACTAACGGCCACATCCATTGGGGACGCCCGCGTGCAATCATGAAATTGCAGTGCACAATGACTAGCGTGAGTGCGATACCCACCAGGAAGGAGTACTTGGCGTTATCTGCCATGGACAGGCTTGGCATATAGCTGTCGAAGAACACCGGAACCGCAAACACGAGGGTGAAAATGCAGGCAAATATCGCCCCCATAAAGACTGGGAAATACGTCGACAGAAAACTGCGAATGCTAGGCAGCTCGTTCATTGCTCGGCCTCCTCATACAGCCCTATGGCAATTGTGCGCACGTTCCCTGACACCGCACTGCCGGTAAAACCGATGGCCGCGCCGGCACACGATAGCGTGGTATTGACCGCTTCACCCACCAACCGGGACTCACGCGGATTGTCTTGCACCTGCTGGGCGAATTGCGTTGGTGCGATGTACTTCTGCGCCTCACGCAGGATCACACGCTTGGGTGCGATGCTGCAGATGGGCTGAAATTCGCGCAGGGTGACAACGTTGAAATCGGCATCGATATACACCACACCTGCACCGACAATGGCGGGGTCGGCATCAATGGCTGCAAACAGCCGCGGCAGGTTGATCTGGCTTTCGATGCGCTGGCGCGCCATGAACTGGGAGCGGTTGGAGTCCATGCCGATGCCGGCCAGGGGGTTGCTCATAGGGTGTTCTTCCTTGAAGCGGTGGAGACTGGACTGATTTTCTGGCGAAGGCGCAGCGACAGCTGGTGAGTCTACCCAATCAACGGGCTTTGCGTTGCGCAATGGCCGCTTGGCGCAAATGGCGGATTTCGAGCAGCCGCTGGCGCATTTCACGATGGCGCTTGCTGTTGAGCAACAACAAACCCAGCAGCGGAAACAGCACCGCCGAGCCGTACACCAGGGTATTGAGGCCGTATTGAATCATCGGCAACACGAACAGCAGGCAGCACACCAGGTAGCCCGCCACCAGCCGAGTCGCCCAGGGGAACCCGCGTGCAATCATCACATTGCCAAACACCAGCACCGCTACCAGCACCAGGATTGCAGCTGCGGAGTAGTTGGCCTTGAGCGCCGGCTCAACACCGCGCAAATAGGTCACGCCCGCCGTGGAGACAGCCACCGAACCAGAGAAAATCGCCATGAAGATGGTGCCCATGAACACCGGAAAATAACGCGCAAGGAAACTGCGCCTATCGGGAAACCCCTTCATTCCGTCAGTTCCTCATACAGGCCAATGGCAAGCGTCGATGCCGAGCCGACGTGACCGGTTCGATAGCTGCCCCAGATACCCAACATGCCGCCCAAGGCGTCCTTGAGCTGGGTGAGCGTGGCATGACGAATTTCCGTGGAGCTGTAGCGCTTGGGCAACGTGCCGGCGCGCTGCTGCAACTTGAGCAACTTGGGGGTCAGGCTCGGGTCTTTGAGGCTGAGCAATTCTTGGGTCAACTTCTTGCGCTCCTGGCGATTCAAGCCCTTGAGCAGCTCATACCAACTCTTGCCCAAGGCAGCGGCCTTTCTGGCCTTGAGCAGCCTTAAGGTGGTGAAGGCTCCCGTTCCGATCCCGACCAACGATGCGGCATCGAGAATCGGTGACACCGCGCCATACCACTGGGCGTCGTCCATGCGGTCGTTGGCATCCGGGTCAAGGATTTCGTTATAGGTACGGGCCACGCCAAACCCGCACTGAGCACTGCTGGCCAGCGCCGCCGTGACACCAATACCCACCACAAAAGCACTGGCACCGGCGGTGAAGGGTACGGCGACGCTGCCACTGAACACCACGATCCAGCCGATCACCGCCGCCCCACAGGAAAGCCCCATATCAAAGGCCTCCTTCTGGAGGCGCCCTTCACGGGGGTCGGTCTTCACCTGCTCGACAAACTGCGCCGGCGAGATGTACTTCTGCGCCTCGCGCAAAATGACGCGCTTGGGCTTGATGCTGCAGATGGGCTTGAATTCGCGCAGGGTAATGACGTTGAAGTCGGCGTCGATGTATACGACGCCTGCGCCAACGATACCTGGATCGGCATCAATGGCTGCAAACAGCCGCGGCAGGTTGATCTGGCTTTCGATGCGCTGGCGCGCCATGAACTGGGAGCGGTTGGAGTCCATGCCGATGCCGGCCAGGGGGTTGCCCATGGTTGTTCGTCCTTGAAAGTGAGGGTGGCCGATCGGGCCTCATCGGGGGCAAGCCCCCTCCCACATTTGGACCTGTGAACACAGTCAGTGTGGGAGGGGGCTTGCCCCCGATAGCGATCTAATGGGCGCCACCTTACCAAACAGACTCACCACCGACCAGAAAGCAAAACGCCAGCACGAGGCTGGCGTTTTGTAGGTTCAGGCAGCGATCAACGCGGCACCACCGGTTTGCGCGCAGGCTTGCCGCCTTTGCCCTTGGCCGCATCGGTGCGCTCCTTCGCCGCTTGCTTGTTACGCGCCTGGGCCGCTGCCTTGGCTTGCTCACGCTTGTCCCACGGGTTGCTGCCGTCGCTGCCACGGGGTGGCAGGCCGGTGTGCTGGGTGAGGATTTTGGTCGTGGTTTCCTTGGCGACCTTGTGGCTGCCGGCCGGCGTCGAGTTCTTGCGACGGGCGCTCTGGTAGCTGTCGGTAGCTGGCTGGTGCAGCGGGATCAACTGGTCCTTGCCCGGCCCGATCAGGTCGGCACGGCCCATGCGGGTCAGCGCTTCACGCAGCATCGGCCAGCCCTTCGGGTCGTGGTAGCGCAGGAACGCCTTGTGCAGACGGCGCTGTTCTTCGCTCTTGACGATGGTCACCGCGTCGCTCTTGTAGGTGACCTTGCGCAGCGGGTTCTTGCCCGAGTGGTACATCGCCGTGGCTGTGGCCATTGGCGAGGGGTAGAACGCCTGCACCTGGTCGGCACGGAAGCCGTTGCCCTTGAGCCACAGGGCCAGGTTCATCATGTCTTCATCGGTGGTGCCTGGGTGGGCGGCGATGAAGTACGGGATCAGGTACTGCTCCTTGCCCGCTTCCTTGGTGTACTTCTCGAACATGCGCTTGAACTTGTCATAGCTGCCAATGCCCGGCTTCATCATCTGGTTGAGCGGACCTTCCTCGGTGTGTTCCGGGGCGATCTTCAAGTAGCCACCCACGTGGTGGGTCACCAGCTCTTTCACATACTCAGGCGACTCGACGGCCAGGTCGTAGCGCAGGCCGGAAGCGATCAGGATCTTCTTCACACCCGGCAACGCACGGGCGCTGCGATACAGCTGGATCAACGAAGAGTGGTCGGTGTTCAGGTTCGGGCAGATGCCAGGGAACACGCAGGATGGCTTGCGGCACGCGGATTCGATTTCCGGGCTCTTGCAGGCGATGCGGTACATGTTCGCGGTCGGGCCGCCGAGGTCGGAAATCACACCGGTGAAACCTGGGACCTTGTCGCGGATCTCTTCGATCTCGCGGATGATCGACTCTTCGGAACGGTTCTGGATAATGCGGCCTTCGTGCTCGGTGATCGAGCAGAAGGTGCAGCCGCCGAAGCAGCCACGCATGATGTTCACCGAGAAGCGGATCATGTCGTAGGCCGGGATTTTCTCCTTGCCGTACGCCGGGTGCGGTACGCGGGCGTAAGGCATGCCGAACACGTAGTCCATTTCTTCGGTGGTCATCGGGATGGGCGGCGGGTTGAACCACACGTCCACTTCCCCATGCTTCTGCACCAGGGCGCGGGCGTTGCCTGGGTTGGTTTCCAGGTGCAGCACGCGATTGGCGTGGGCGTAGAGCACCGCGTCACCACGGACTTTTTCCACCGACGGCAGGCGGATCACGGTCTTGTCGCGGGTCATGCGCGGGCTGGCCAGGATCTGCACGACCTTGGCTTCTTCCGGATCGTCCACCGGCCCCTTTTCCTGCTCGATGGCGCAGGCCTGGGTGTCCTGAGTGTTGACGTACGGGTTGATGATCTTGTCGACCTTGCCCGGGCGATCGATGCGCGTGGAGTCCACTTCGTACCAGCCCGCCGGCGTGTCGCGGCGAATGAACGCGGTGCCGCGCACATCGGTGATGTCTTCGATCTTGTGGCCCCACGACAGGCGCTGGGCCACCTCGACGATCGCGCGCTCGGCGTTGCCGTACAGCAGGATATCGGCGGCGGCGTCGATCAGGATCGAGTTGCGCACACGGTCCTGCCAGTAGTCATAGTGGGCGATGCGGCGCAGGGAGGCTTCGATGCCGCCCAGTACGATCGGAACGTTCTTGTAGGCTTCCTTGCAACGCTGGCTGTACACCAGACTGGCGCGGTCCGGGCGTTTGCCGGCCATGCCACCGGGGGTGTAGGCGTCGTCGGAGCGAATTTTCTTGTCGGCGGTGTAGCGGTTGATCATCGAGTCCATGTTGCCGGCCGCGACACCGAAGAACAGGTTCGGCTCGCCGAGCTTCATGAAATCGTCTTTGGACTGCCAGTTCGGCTGGGCAATGATCCCGACGCGGAAGCCCTGGGCCTCCAGCAGCCGGCCGATGATTGCCATGCCGAACGACGGATGGTCAACGTAGGCATCACCGGTGACGATGATGATGTCGCACGAATCCCAGCCAAGCTGATCCATCTCCTCCCTGCTCATCGGCAGGAATGGCGCAGGACCGAAACATTCGGCCCAGTACTTGGGATAGTCAAATAACGGCTTGGCTGTTTGCATGACGGTGACCGGTGTTGAGATGAAAAATCGCGGGCGCGGAATATAGCACAAATTTTGACCAATTCCGACGGTAATGGTCGGAATTGAGCAGACGGGTTATTCGTCGTCGTCGAAGTTATAGCTGCCCGGCGCCAGGTTCTCGAAGCGCGTGTACTTACCGATGAACGCCAGGCGGATAAAGCCGATGGGGCCGTTTCGCTGCTTGCCGATGATGATCTCGGCGATGCCTTTGTGCTCGGTCTCGGGGTGGTACACCTCGTCGCGGTACACAAACATGATGACGTCGGCATCCTGCTCGATCGCTCCGGATTCACGCAAGTCGGAGTTCACCGGGCGCTTGTTGGGCCGTTGTTCCAGGGAACGGTTGAGCTGGGACAGGGCCACCACCGGGCAGTTGAATTCCTTGGCCAGGGCTTTCAGCGACCGGGAGATTTCGGAAATCTCGTTGGTGCGGTTGTCACCACTGGAACCCGGGATCTGCATCAGCTGCAAGTAGTCGATCATGATCAGCGCGATGTCGCCGTGCTCGCGCACCAGGCGGCGGGTACGCGCACGCATTTCGGAAGGGCTGATACCTGCGGTGTCGTCGATGAACAGCTTGCGGTCGTTGAGCAGGTTGACCGCCGAGGTCAGGCGCGGCCAGTCGTCGTCCTCCAATTGGCCGGAACGCACTTTGGTCTGGTCGATACGCCCCAGGGACGAGAGCATACGCATGATCAGCGATTCGCCTGGCATCTCGAGGGAGTACACCAGCACCGCCTTGTCGCTGCGCAGTACGGCGTTTTCCACCAGGTTCATGGCAAAGGTGGTCTTACCCATGGACGGACGACCGGCGACGATGATCAAGTCGGACGGCTGCAGGCCGCTGGTCTTTTCGTCGAGGTCGGTGTAGCCGGTGGAAATACCGGTAATGGCGGCATCGGTGTTGAACAAGGTGTCGATGCGATCGATGGCCTTGGTCAGCAGGTCGTTGACACTGACCGGGCCACCGGTCTTGGGCCGCGCTTCGGCGATCTGGAAGATCTGGCGCTCGGCTTCGTCAAGGATCTCGGCGGCGGTACGGCCTTCGGGGTTGAAGGCGCTGTCGGCGATTTCAGTACTGATGCCGATCAACTGGCGCAGGGTGGCCCGCTCGCGGACGATCTGCGCATAGGCCTTGATGTTGGCGACGGACGGGGTGTTTTTCGCCAGTTCACCGAGGTAGCCCAGGCCGCCAACCTGGGAGGTCTGGCCTTCCTTGTCCAACTGCTCGGCCAGGGTCACCACGTCGATCGGTGAGTTCTGGTCGGCCAGCTTGGCGATGGCGCGGAAGATCAGGCGGTGGTCATGACGATAGAAGTCGCCATCCGAGACTTGATCCAGCACGCGTTCCCAGGCGTTGTTGTCCAGCATCAAGCCACCGAGCACGGCCTGTTCGGCCTCGATGGAATGCGGCGGCACCTTCAGGGCAGCGGTTTGCAGATCGTATTGCTCAGGAGCGGAGATTTCGTTCATGGCCACTTGAAATTTGGGGGTGTGTAGAAAAACAAAAGGCACGACCTGTAAACAGGATCGTGCCCGATGTTAACCGGCTGACACGCGAGGTGCCAGTCAGTTAGGTGCGACTTAAGCTGCTACCACGACAACGCGTACGGTGGCTTCAACTTCGGCGTGCAGGTGCACGGCTACGTCGAATTCGCCTACGTTGCGGATGGTGCCGTTCGGCAGACGAACTTCGCTCTTCTGCACTTCAACGCCGGAGGCGGTCAGTGCATCAGCGATGTCGTGGGTGCCGATCGAACCGAACAGCTTGCCTTCGTCACCGGCGGTGGCAGTGATAGTCACTTCCAGCTCAGCCAGTTGGGCAGCGCGAGTTTCGGCCGAAGCTTTTTTGTCTGCTGCGGCTTTTTCCAGCTCAGCGCGACGCTCTTCAAACGCAGCCAGGTTGGCAGCGGTTGCAGCGGTGGCTTTGCCGTATGGCAGCAGGTAGTTACGACCGTAGCCGGCCTTAACGTTCACTTTGTCGCCCAGGTTGCCCAGGTTGGCGACTTTTTCCAGAAGGATCAGTTGCATGTGAAAATCCTCTAACTTTTAACCTTCACCGTTCGCGTTATCGGCGTCTTTCGACGCCAGACGACCGCGAAAATCAATCAGGCCGTCGACAATGGCCAAGACCACGAGTAACGGATAGATCAGCTGCATGAACAGCAACAGCGTGACGTACAACCCCACCAGCCAAAACCTGGCCAGGCGCTTGCGCGCAACCAGCCCATGGATCAGGGCCAGCCCGGCAAACACCAGCGGTACGCTGCAAATCGGCGCCAGCAAGGCCATCTGTGGGCCGAAGTTCGGCCCGACAACCATGCACGCCAGCAGCAACATCGCCGGCCCCGCTGGGATTCTGATACTGCGAAACTCGCGACCAAAACCACCCGGGTTGTACAACAACGCCTGCCAATAACGCCCAAGAATCAGGCTCAGCACGCTGACGACCTGCAACAATGCCGCAATCAGGCCGGTCAGGACCGGGGCAATCAGTGACGCAAACCGCGCTCGCTCATCTACCGACAACTGCTGGTAGAGATCCCCGAGGGCCAGCGGCAGGATCTTGACGATTTCCTGCGACAGCGCCTCGATTTGCGGGCGGAAAGCCGCGCCAAGCATCACTGAGTACACCAACCCCAATGCCACGCTGACCAGCAGCGTGCGGACCCAGGACTCACTTGCGCGCAGAACCAACGCAAGGCTCGATGACCCCAGCAGTACCAGAAGTACCCGTGGATCACCCATTTGCAGCCACCAGATCAAGGCCGGCAACAAACCCAGGGCAAGAACGCCAAGGGCGTCCTTCAAACCGCGCCGCAGCAGCACAAGGCAACCCGCGGCAGCACCCAACCAATAAAGCAACGGCAATGCCGCACAGCCAGCCACTACCAGAGTGGCCTGCATACGACCGCGCATGATGAACTCAGCTAAGGCGCGCATGCATTCAATCCCTTACTACTTGTCGACTGCCCGGTCTCAGCGGCCGTGGCTGTCGGTGTAGGCCAGCAGGGCCAGGAAGCGGGCGCGCTTGATAGCGGTGGCCAGCTGACGCTGATAACGTGCTTTGGTACCGGTGATACGGCTTGGAACGATTTTGCCGGTCTCGGATACGTAGGCTTTCAGAGTGTTGAGATCTTTGTAATCGATCTCTTTCACGTCTTCAGCGGTGAAGCGGCAGAATTTACGACGACGGAAGAAACGTGCCATTTGATAGGCTCCTTAAAAGGTCCGTGGATTACTCGTCAGCGTTATCGCTGTTGTCGCTGTCATCACTATCAGCGCTATCAGCGCCTTCGTGCTCAGGACGGTCGCGACGCTCACGGCGCTCACTGCGGTTTTCTTCAGCCTTGAGCATCTCGGATTGGCCGGTAACGGCTTCTTCGCGACGGATGACCAGGTTACGGATCACTGCATCGTTGTAGCGGAAGTTGTCTTCCAGCTCGGCCAGGGCCTTGCCAGTGCACTCAACGTTCAGCATCACGTAGTGAGCCTTGTGAACATTGTTGATTGCGTAAGCCAGTTGACGACGGCCCCAATCTTCCAGACGGTGGATTTTGCCGCCGTCTTCTTCGATCAGCTTGGTGTAACGCTCAACCATGCCGCCGACTTGCTCGCTTTGATCCGGGTGGACCAAAAAGATGATTTCGTAATGACGCATGAATGCTCCTTACGGGTTGTAGCCTGCCGCGCAAAAACGGTCAGACAAGGAGTGAATGACACTTATGGATCTTGCCGCAGGGGAGGCACATGCGTGCCTGCCAGGAAGGCAAGGGGCGCAATTGTAGAGAAGGGGGAGAAGCGGCGCAAGGTGATTGGTGATTATTTGAACAATCTCCCAAACACCACAAAATTAAATGTGGGAGGGGGCTTGCTCCCGATTGCGATGGGCCAGTCACATCATCTGTAACTGATCTACCGCTATCGGGGGCAAGCCCCCTCCCACATTTTGAACTGCATCAAACCTGATTACTTCTTGGTCTTAGCCTTGGCGCCGCGCTGGCGCTGGGCTTCAAACAGGCATACACCCGTTGCAACCGACACGTTCAGGCTGCTGACGCTACCGGCCATCGGCAAATGCACCAGGTAATCGCAATGCTCACGGGTCAGGCGACGCATGCCTTTGCCTTCGGCGCCCATGATCAGGATGGTCGGGCCGGTAAGGTCCTGGTCATAGATGCTGACCTCGGCCTCGCCTGCCGTACCCACGACCCACAAGCCACGCTGCTGGAGTTTCTCCAGGGTGCGCGCCAGGTTGGTCACAGCCACCAGTGGAATCACTTCGGCCGCGCCGCAGGCGACTTTACGCACTACCGGCGTCAGGGTCGCTGACTTGTCCTTGGGCACGATCACCGCCAGCGCACCGGCGGCGTCCGCAGAACGCAGGCAGGCGCCGAGGTTGTGCGGGTCGGTCACGCCGTCCAGCACCAGCAGGAGCGGCGCGCCTTCGGTACGGTCGAGCAGCTCGTCGAGCATCGCTTCGCCCCAGACCTGGCTTGGGCTGACGTCCGCCACCACGCCCTGGTGCACGCCTTCGACCCAGACGTCCATTTCACGACGCTCGGCCTGGCCGATGGCCACCTTGTTTTGCGTAGCCAGTTCGACCAGCGCCTGTACACGCGGCTCGCTGCGGCCTTCGGCCAACCACACCTGCTTGACGCGCTTGGGGTGATGACGCAGCAGTGCTTCTACGGCGTGCACGCCGTAGATTTTTTCCAGACTCATGACTTGGCCTTAGGTTTGCGCGACCCGCCGCTCTTTGCGGGGGCCGAACCCGCTTTAGGCGGGCCTTTACGGTGTTTACTCGGCTTGCTCGACGGCTTTTCCGCCCCTTGGGACTTTCCCCCAGACGCCGCTTTACCACCGCTTTTGGCTTCGTTGAGCAACTGCTGCTTCAACTCGCGGCTTTTGCGCAGCTCGGCGTTTTTCGCCGCGGCATCGCTTGGGCGGTAGGCTTCAGGGGCCTTGTCCTTGGCAGAAGAGCGACGGCCGGCCTTGGCAGGTGCCGGCTCGGCGACTGCCGCTTTCGCCGGAGTCCCTTTGCCCTTGGCCGCCGGCACTGCGGTTTCACTGCCACGCTTTTTACGGCCAGTCGGCTCTGCGGGCTTGTCAGGCATGCCGAAGTCGATCTTGCGTTCGTCGAGGTCGACGCGCATGACCTGCACTTCCACGGTATCGCCCAGGCGGAAGCTGCGACCGGTGCGCTCGCCCGCCAGGCGGTGATGCACAGGATCGAAGTGGTAGTAATCACCCGGCAAGGCGGTGACGTGCACCAGGCCCTCGACGTAGATGTCGGTCAGCTCGACGAACAGGCCAAAACCGGTCACGGCGGTGATCACACCCGGGAATGTCTCGCCAACGCGATCCTTCATGAACTCGCACTTGAGCCAGTTCACTACGTCGCGGGTGGCTTCGTCGGCGCGGCGCTCACTCATGGAGCACTGCTCGCCCAGCTGTTCCAGGGCCGCCTCGTCGTACGGATAGATCCGTGCCTTCGGAATGGTCATGGCACCGGCGCGCTTGACGTGCGGGGTGTTCTGCTTGGAGTGGATCACGCTGCGGATCGCCCGGTGCGTGAGCAAATCCGGGTAGCGACGAATCGGCGAGGTGAAGTGGGTATACGCCTCGTAATTCAAGCCGAAGTGGCCCTGGTTGTCGGCGCTGTATACCGCCTGACTCAGGGAACGCAGCATCACGGTCTGGATCACGTGGTAATCCGGACGGTCCTTGATGCTCGCCAGCAGAGCCTGGTAATCCTTCGGCGTCGGGCCGTCCTTGCCTTTGTGCAGGGACAGGCCAAGCTCACCGAGGAACGCGCGCAGCTTTTCCAGGCGCTCCGGTGGCGGGCCGTCATGCACCCGGTACAACGCTGGAATTTCGTGCTTTTTCAGGAACTCGGCGGTGGCCACGTTGGCCGCCAGCATGCATTCCTCGATCAGCTTGTGCGCGTCGTTACGGGTGGTCGGGGTAATGGCCGCGATCTTGCGCTCGGAACCGAAGACAATCCGGGTTTCCTGGGTTTCAAAATCGATCGCGCCACGGGTATGACGGGCACCCAGCAAGACCTTGTACAGCGCGTACAACTGCTTGAGGTGCGGCACCACGTCGGCGTATTCGCTGCGCAGGGCCTTGGCTTCGCTGGTCTTCGGTGTTTCCAGGATGGTGCTGACCTTGTTGTAGGTCAGGCGTGCCTGGGAGTGGATCACCGCTTCGTAGAACTGATAGTCGGTCATCTCGCCGGTTTTCGAGATGGTCATCTCGCACACCATGGCCAAGCGGTCGACTTTGGGGTTCAGGGAGCACAGGCCGTTGGACAGCTGCTCGGGCAGCATCGGGATCACGCGCTCAGGGAAGTACACGGAGTTGCCGCGCACCTGGGCTTCATTATCCAGGGCCGAGCCGAGCTTCACGTAGCTGGAGACGTCGGCAATCGCGACGAACAACTTCCAGCCGCCGGAGAACAGGCGCAGCTTGCCGGGCTTGGCTTCGCAGTAGACCGCATCGTCGAAGTCGCGGGCATCTTCGCCGTCAATGGTGACGAACGGCAGATGACGCAGGTCGATGCGTTTTTCTTTGTCTTTCTCTTCGACTTCCGGCTTGAGCTTGGCGGCTTCCTTGAGCACCGCATCAGGCCAGACGTGAGGAATATCGTAGGTGCGCAACGCGACGTCGATTTCCATGCCCGGCGCCATGTAGTTGCCGACCACTTCAACGATATCGCCCTGGGGCTGGAAGCGCGCAGTCGGCCAATGGGTGATCTTCACCTCGACGAACTGGCCGACCTTGGCCGCGCCATTGCGGCCTGGCGTGATCAGCACTTCCTGCTGGACCTTCGGGTTATCCGGTACCACAAAGCCGATGCCGCCTTCTTCGAAGTAACGGCCGACGATGGACTCGTGGGCACGGGACACCACTTCGACGATCACGCCTTCACGGCGACCGCGACGGTCGAGGCCGGAAACGCGCGCCAGGGCACGGTCGCCGTCGAACACCAGGCGCATTTGCGCAGGGCTCATGAACAGGTCGTCGCTGCCGTCGTCCGGGATCAGGAAGCCAAAGCCGTCACGGTGGCCGGCGATGCGGCCCAGGATCAGGTCGAGCTTGTCTACCGGCGCGTAGGTGCCGCGGCGGGTGTAGATCAGTTGCGCGTCGCGCTCCATGGCGCGCAGGCGGCGGCGCAGGGCTTCGAGCTGGTCTTCGGTGGTCAGACCGAATTCTTCGACCAACTGCTCGCGGCTAGCAGGCGAACCACGATCGGCGAGGTGCGCCAGGATCAGTTCGCGGCTAGGAATAGGGTTTTCATATTTTTCCGCTTCACGAGCGGCCTCGGGATCGAGGGACTGCCAATCGGCCATTAGAGAGTTTTCACCTTGTCTATATGTGGGTTAGTTTGGCATACGCGTATTGAAACGGGAAATTTCAGGTATCAACAAGCGTTTAAAAGCCTTTTGCGACCCCCGGCGCGCACCTTGCACGACCACTGGCGAAATTTTCCAGGATTTTTTCATGGCAGGGGTTTACAGCGCAAATATCGCTCCGTATAGTGCGCGCCATCGACGACGGCAACGTTGTTAGATAATGCCCAGGTGGTGAAATTGGTAGACACGCCAGCTTCAGGTGCTGGTGATCGCAAGGTCGTGGAAGTTCGAGTCTTCTCCTGGGCACCAAATTCAGATCAAACCCGCGAAAGCGGGTTTTTTCGTTTCAGGCCTTTGATTTTTAACGGAAAAAATGATTTATATTTTTCAAATCAGGGGTTTACAGATCAAAAAGCCCGCCGTATAGTTCGCCCCATCGACAGCGGCAACGTTGTTAGATAAATGCCCAGGTGGTGAAATTGGTAGACACGCCAGCTTCAGGTGCTGGTGATCGCAAGGTCGTGGAAGTTCGAGTCTTCTCCTGGGCACCAAATTCAGATCAAACCCGCGAAAGCGGGTTTTTTCGTTTCTGATGCCATAAAAACTCCCCAGTGATTTCCCCCCTCATCCGCACTTGAGAAGTTTTATCGTTTATCCTTGCAATGATTTGTTGCATATAGCGAGGAACACTTCGGATGATGATCCGCGATAACCGATTCAAGACATCCCTTCTGCGCGGCCTGGGCCTCACCCTGCTCGGCCTGACCCTGCTCTCGCCCGCCGCCTATTCCGCCGACAAGATCGCTCTGACCCTGTACAACGGCCAACACAAGGAAGTCGGCGACGAGCTCGCCAAAGCCTTTGAAGCCAAGACAGGCATTCACGTTAACGTGCGTAAAGGCAGCAGCAATCAGCTGGCCAGCCAAGTCGTCGAAGAAGGTGACCGCTCCCCTGCCGACGTGATCTATACCGAAGAATCGCCGCCGTTGAACAAACTCGGCGAGCAAGGCTTGCTGGCGAAGATCGATGCCAGCACCCTCGATGTACTACCCAAGGATTACGTCGGCCGTAACGGCGATTGGATGGGCGTGACCGCCCGCACCCGCGTCGTGGCCTTCAACCCAAAACTGATTGCTGAAAAAGACCTGCCCAAGTCCGTATTGGACTTCGCCGGCCCCGAGTGGCAGGGCAAGGTCGGCTTCGTACCCACCAGCGGCGCGTTCCAGGAACAAGCGGTGGCGATCATCAAGCTGCACGGCCGTGAAGCCGCGGAAGAATGGCTGACCGGCCTGCGCGCCTTCGGCAAGGTGTACAGCAACAATATGGTCGCCCTCAAGGCTGTGGAAAACGGCGAGGTAGCCACCGTGCTGGTGAACAACTACTACTGGTTTGCCCTGAAGAAGGAAAAAACCAACCTGGACTCCCAACTGCACTATTTCACTGATGGCGATGCCGGCGGCCTGATCACCGTGTCCTCCGCCGCGGCGCTGAAATCCAGCAAGCATCCCAAGCAAGCCCAGCAGTTACTCGCCTTTATGGCCAGCGAAGAAGGCCAGCGCGTGATCACCAACACCTCGGCCGAATACCCGCTGCGCAAGGGTATGGAATCCAATCGTGGCCTCAAGCCCTTCAGCGAGCTGCAACCGCCGAAAGTCACCCCAGCCGACCTTGGCAACGCCGAAGAAGCGCTGGAGCTGGAACGTGATGTTGGCTTGAACTGATGAACCCGTCGCTAACGGCCGGCGCATTCAGCCCCCGGCGCAAACGCCCCTCGATCTGGCTGTTGCTGCCGGTGCTGTTGCTGGTCGGCTTGAGCCTGCTGCCACTGGCATATGTCGGGCTCAAGGCCTGGCAGGCGGGCTGGGCAGAGGCGGTGCATCTGTTATGGCGGCCGTATGTCTTTGGCCTGCTGCGCAACACTCTTGCACTGATGGTCGGCGTGACCGTGACCTGTGGCGTGATCGGCCTGTCCCTGGCCTGGCTGCTGGAACGCAGCAACCTGCCAGGACGGCGCATCTGGGGCGTGATCCTGTGCCTGCCATTTGCCGTGCCGGCGTTTGTCAGCAGCTTTACCTGGGTGTCGCTGAGCGCCGACTTCGAAGGACTCGGCGGCGCGATCCTGGTGATGAGCCTCTCCAAGTATCCGCTGGTATTCCTGCCAGTGGCGGCGACCTTGCGCAACCTTGACCCGTCCCTGGAAGAATCCGCCCGCACCCTGGGGCTGAACCGCTGGGGCGTGTTCCTGCGCATTACCTTGCCGCTGCTGTGGCCGTCGTTGCTGGCCGGGGCACTGCTGATCGCCCTGCACATGCTGGTAGAGTTCGGCGCGTTGTCGATCATTGGCCTGCAGACTTTTACCACGGCGATCTACCAGCAATTCGAACTGGAATTCAGCAATGCCAATGCCGCGATGCTCTCGGCGGTACTGCTGGTAATGTGCCTGACCTTGCTGTGGCTGGAGTTGCGCGTGCGCGGCAAAGGCCGGCACGTGCGCATAGGCCAAGGTGCGGCGCGACATGCCGGACAGGTCCCGCTGGGCAAATGGACGCCTTTGGGCCAGGTGTATTGCCTTGGGCTGGCGATCATTGGCAGCGGTATTCCCCTGGGGATGCTCGGTTACTGGCTGGCCGTAGGCTCATCTGCAGCGTTTCCGATGGCAGAGATAGGTGAGGCGCTGCTGTCCTCCCTGGCACTGTCACTGGGCGGCGCAGCTCTGTGCCTGGTGCTGGCGGTGCCGGTGGGACTGCTGGTGGTGCGCTACAAAGGTCAACTGGCGACCTGGGCCGAACGCCTGCCCTATCTATTGCATGCTCTGCCCGGCTTGGTGATTGCGCTGACGCTGGTGTATTTCGCCCTGCATTATGTGCCGGTGCTGTATCAGACCTCGGCGTTGCTGTTGATCGCTTATGCGCTGCTGTTCTTGCCCTTGGCCCAGGCACCGATTCGCACGGCGCTGAACAAGGCCGCACCGCAATTGGAAGAGGCTGCACGCACGTTGGGCGCTTCGTCGTTCAGTGCGTTTTGTCGGGTGACGCTGCCGATTATCTTCCCGGCGCTGGGGGCGGCATTTGCACTGGTATTCCTGGATGCGATGAAGGAGTTGACCGCGACGTTGCTGCTCAGTCCGACCGGGCTGAATACCTTGGCGACGGCTGTGTGGGCGCATACCTCGAATGTGGAGTTTGCGGCGGCGGCACCTTATGCAGCACTGTTGATTCTGGTGTCGGGGTTGCCGGTGTATTTGCTCACGACTCGGATGTATCTGAGTCGCTGAAACCGCTATCGGGGGCAAGCCCCCTCCCACATTTGGAATGCGTTCCAATGTGGGAGGGGGCTTGCCCCCGATGAGGCCGGCATAGGCGACGCTAAGCCCTGAACTGCCCCAGGCTCGCCTTCAACTGCGCCGCCAACCCATCCAGCACCTTGCCACTTGCCGTCGTCTCCACCACCGCCTGTGCCGCACGTTCGGCCTGGGCATGGATCACCTCGACCCGCCCACGCACCGCATGGGCGCCCTGGGCCTGATGCTCGGCTGCACGCGTCGCCAGGCCAATGGCCGCGTGCACCTGTTCCACTGACGCCTGTACCGTCTGCTGCAAGCGCACGCTGTCACGCAGCACCAGCAAACCTTCATTGGCCTGGCGCCCAGCCTTGCCGATGGTTTCCACCGCCTCACGCGCGCCCTGTTGCAACGCCACGATATGCGCCTGGATATCGCCTGTGGAGCTTTGGGTCTTGCTGGCCAGCGCCCGCACTTCGTCCGCCACCACGGCAAAGCCGCGACCGGTCTCGCCGGCCCGTGCCGCTTCGATGGCCGCGTTAAGGGCCAGCAGGTTGGTTTGCTCGGCGATGCCGTGGATCACAGTCAGCACCACTTCGATCTGCTCGCTTTGCTGGGCCAGACGCTCGATGACCTGGGAACCGGCCTGGACCTGTCCTGCCAACGCTTCGATCAAGTTGCCGACTTCGGCGGAAGTGCGCGAGTTTTCATCCGTGGCCTGGCGAATATCCACCACCTGTTGCAACGCCGCCTGCATCGCATGGCTTTCGGCCTGGGCCTCGTCGGCCATTTGCGAGAGTGCGCGCAAACTCTCCGCCACTTCGTCACGCTGCAAGCCAGCGGCAGCATCCGCGCCAGCATTGCGCAACGTCATTGCACCGATTTCAACGCCGGTGCGCTGGGCCACATCGCCTGCTTCGCGCACGATGGGTTGCAACTTATCCACAAAGCGATTGACCGCCGAGGCCATGTCACCGATTTCGTCCTTGCTGTTGATCTGCACGCGCTTGGTGAGATCGCCCTCGCCTGCCGCCAAGTCATCCATGGCCGCGATCAGCAGCTTCAAGCGGTTGACCACGCGCCGACCGAGTACGATGGCGATCAGCAGCAATACGCCAAGCCCCACCAAGGCCAGGCCCATGCCGATACGCCAGCGCAGGGTGCCCGCAGCTTCCTGCACGGCACTGGCGGTGTTGGCGGTCATCTGGGTGGCAGTGGCTTGTGCCGATTGCAACCTTGCGCCCATGGCGGCGGCACTATCAGCCGCAGCGCCCTTGAGGCTGTCGCCTACCAATTGATCGCCACTGGCGATCAGCGCGGCAAAGCGCTTATCCAATGCCTGTAGATCAGCCTCGACCGCAGCGGTCGACACCCCCATGCGCACCTTGCCGATTTCCACGCCGTTGGGGCTGATGGACGCTTCGACGTAATACACAGAAGGATCTGTCTTCGCCGCGTCCAAAACCTTATCCAGGGCACGTTCACCTGCGCCCTTTGCCAGCAGGGCCTGGTTGATTGGGTTTTCACGATTCAAATAACGGGTCAGGTGCTCCCCCGCCGCATCGTCGTAAACCACAAACAATACGTTGGGATTGCGCTGGGCACGCCGGGCGAACTCCGACAGCGTCGGCACATCACTGTCCCACATGGCGCGAGGGGCCACGGAAGCCAACAACTGCGCCATATCATTGGCGGAGTCCTGCAGGTCTTTTTCCAGGGTCGCACGCAGCTGCTTCTGTTCTTCCTGCAAGCGCGTAGATAGCCCGGCCGTCAGACGCTGGCGGGTGCTGGTAGACAGGCTGTCCAGGCTGGAGGTGACTTCCTTGCCCGCCTGGGCCAATTCGCCAGACAGCTTCTGGCTGTCGATACCCAGGCGATTGCCCAAATCGGCCTCCAGTGCAGTGACCGTGCTCCGGGTCAGAGCGACGGCGACCAGCACTTGCACCAAAAGAGCGATACCAAGGGTAACGAAGACCGGCCGCAACAGCCGGCTTTGTAACAATGAGAGAACGGCAGACATCGGGAATCCCTCCACCACGGGTGCCATTAAATTGATAGCACCGCGAAAGAGAGAAACACAGCAAGGGTCGTGCCGCCTGGCCTGCAGATACGACAAAGGGCTCCCGAAGGAGCCCTTTGCTTTTTACATCAACAGCTTATTAAGCGAACGGGTGACGCAGCACGATGGTCTCGTTGCGGTCCGGGCCCGTCGAAATAATGTCGATCGGTGCGCCGATCAACGCTTCAACACGCTTGATGTAGGCCCGAGCGTTGGCTGGCAGTTCTTCCAGGGTCTTGGCACCCACGGTCGATTCGCTCCAGCCCGGCACTTCTTCGTACACAGGCTGCAGGCCTACGTAGCTGTCGGCGTCGGTCGGAGCGACATCGTTGCCTTGTGCATCTTTGTAGCCGATGCAGATGTTGATGGTTTCCAGACCGTCGAGGACGTCCAGCTTGGTCAGGCAGATGCCCGAGATGCTGTTCACATCGATAGCGCGACGCAGGATAACGGCGTCGAACCAGCCACAACGGCGAGCACGGCCGGTGGTTGCGCCGAACTCGTGACCTTGCTTGGCCAGGTGTGCACCGACGTCGTCGAACAGCTCAGTCGGGAATGGACCCGAACCGACACGGGTGGTGTAGGCCTTGGTGATGCCCAGGATGTAGTCCAGGAACATCGGGCCAACGCCTGAACCTGTGGCTACGCCGCCAGCGGTGGTGTTGGAGCTGGTCACGTACGGGTAGGTACCGTGGTCGATGTCCAGCAGCGAACCCTGGGCGCCTTCGAACATGATGTCTTTGCCGGCGCGACGCAGGTCGTGCAGCTCGGCGGTCACGTCCAGCATCAGCGGCTTGAGCAGCTCAGCGTATTCCTTGCACTCGGCCAGGGTCTTTTCGAACTCGATGGCAGGCTCTTTGTAGTAACCCACCAGCATGAAGTTATGGTAATCCACCAATTCACGCAGCTTGTCTTCAAAGCGCGGCATGTTGAGCAGATCGCCCACACGCAGGCCACGACGTGCAACCTTGTCTTCGTAGGCCGGACCGATACCGCGACCGGTAGTACCGATCTTCAGCTCGCCACGGGCCTTTTCACGGGCCTGGTCCAGCGCAACGTGGAAGGACAGGATCAGCGGGCAGGACGGGCTGATACGTAGACGCTCACGCACCGGCACGCCTTTCTCTTCCAACTTGATGATCTCGCGTAGCAGGGCATCAGGTGCGACCACCACGCCGTTGCCGATCAGGCACTGCACACCTTCGCGCAGTACGCCCGACGGGATCAGGTGCAAGACGGTTTTTTCGCCATCGATGACCAGGGTGTGGCCAGCGTTGTGGCCACCTTGGTAGCGCACTACGGCGGCAGCATGTTCGGTCAGCAGATCAACGATCTTGCCTTTGCCCTCATCACCCCATTGGGTGCCCAGGACTACGACATTCTTACCCATAACACTTGTCCTCATTCGCGCAAACTTGGTGCCGGCGATGGCCGGCAGGAAAACTCAAGAAGCCAGTGGCGATACTTGCCAAAGCCCGTTCTGCTGAATCAATTGCCGGTCGCAGTCCGCTTCACGGGCGGCGGCCAATGGCTGCCCAGGCAAGGCCTGGACTACACGCTGACCCTCACTGCGTAACTGGCAAACCTGCTGCCAGAGCGCTGCGTCCGTACTGTCGGGCATCCAGATGCCACCAGACGGCAGCTCGACCTCAGCACGCCCCAGGGTCACCAGGGTTTTCAAATCGGTGGAAAAACCAGTGGCCGGACGCGCACGACCGAAGTCAGCGCCGATATCGTCATAACGACCACCCTGGGCGATGGCTTGGCCAACACCCGGGACAAATACCGCGAACACCACGCCGGTGTGGTAGTGATAGCCACGCAACTCGCCAAGATCAAAATACAGAGGCAGCTGCGGGAACCGCGCCGACAGGCGCTCGGCGATTGCCAGCACGTCATCCAGCGCCGCTAATACCGGCGCCGGCGCCTTGGCCAGGCGCTCACGCGCAGCCACCAGCACTTCACGGCCGCCGCACAGGTCCACCAGCGCCCGCAGCATGTCGGCCAATTCAGCCGGCACACCCTCGGTCAGCGCAATCACTTCATCGATGGCCTTGCGTTGCAGGGCATCGAACAGTTGCTGCTCTACTTCGCCGGACAACCCGGCCGCACGGGCCAGGCCGCGGTAGATACCGACGTGCCCCAGGTCCATGTGGACATCCGGCACATCCGCCAGTTGCAGCATGGCCAGCATCAGGCTGATCACTTCAACATCGCTGCTCGGGCTGGCATCGCCGTACAACTCGGCGCCCAACTGGATCGGGCTACGGGAAGACGACAAGGCACGCGGCTGGGCATGTAGCACGCTGCCGGCGTAGCACAGGCGGCTTGGACCTTCGCGGCGCAGCGTGTGCGCATCGATGCGCGCCACTTGCGGCGTGATGTCGGCACGGAACCCCATCTGCCGGCCCGATTGCGGATCGATGACCTTGAAGGTGCGCAGATCCAGGTCCTGGCCCGCGCCGGTCAGCAGGGATTCCAGGTACTCGATATGGGGAGTCACGACAAACTCGTAACCCCAGCTCTGGAACAGATCCAACACCTGGCGACGCGCTATTTCAATGCGCGCAGCTTCTGGTGGCAGTACTTCTTCGATGCCATCTGGCAGCAGCCAGCGGTCTACCGTTGCCATTACGCCATTCCCCTTTGATCCGGGCGGCCAGCCCTCGGCCGAACCTTGAGTGAAGCAGAAAATACCCGCCCCCTGCATAAACCACGCGCAAGAGCGACGTGACGAATGGCCTGTAACCGGCCTCGTCGGGCACTTTCCTCGAAAAACCTGTCACGCCTGCCGAATCAAACATGCAGACGCAAAAAAGCCGGGAATTTCCCGGCTGCCGCATCATACACCCGTTTTCTGAAAGGAGCACCCCGCCAGGCATTTTAGCCGCCCGACGGAGTGCGTCCTACAGAATTACAGGCTGGTTACTTGGACTTTTCCAGGTAGCGGAAGAAGTCGCTGCTTGGGTCCAGCACCATGACGTCGGTTTTGTTCGCGAAGCTTTCACGGTAGGCGCGCAGGCTACGGTAGAACGCGTAGAACTCCTGGTCCTGGCCGTAGGCCTTGGCGTAGATCGCCGCGGCTTGGGCATCACCATCACCACGTGCCTCTTCAGACTCGCGATAGGCTTCTGCCAGCAGGACACGGCGCTGACGGTCGGCATCCGCACGGATCCCCTCTGCCAGCTCGTTACCCTTGGCACGGTGCTCACGGGCCTCGCGCTCACGCTCAGTGCTCATGCGCTCGAACACGCTGCGGTTGACTTCCTTGGGCAGGTCAATGGCCTTGACCCGGACATCGACCACTTCGATACCCAGCTCTTTTTCCGCCATGGTGTTCAGCGAACGTGTGATGTCAGCCATCAGCGCATCCCGCTCACCGGATACCACCTCGTGCAGGGTGCGTTTACCAAACTGGTCACGCAGGCCCGACTCCAGACGACGCGAAAGACGCTCGTCAGCAATCTGCTTGAGGCCGGAGGTCGCGGTGTAGAAGCGCTCGGCATCCTTGACGCGCCACTTGGCGTAGGCGTCAACCATTACGGCTTTCTTTTCCAGGGTCAGGAAGCGCTGTGTCGGTGCATCCAGGGTCATCAGGCGGGCATCGAACTTACGCACCTGGTTGACGTAGGGGACTTTCACATGCAGGCCCGGCTGGACATCCGCCTGGACCACACGACCGAATTGCAGCAGCACCGCACGCTCGGTCTGAGCCACGATGTAGAAGCAGTTCCAGGCAGCGATGACCACGACGACACCCACAATCAGGGCGGTCAGCGATTTATTGCTCATCAACGACTCTCCCTAGTACGTGTTTGCTGTTGCAGCAAGTCAGCGGCCGCACGGGCGCTCGCTTCGTTGGCAGCGGCATTGGAACCGGTAGACGGTGCGCTGGCGCCACTACGACCACCTTCGATCATCTTGTCCAGCGGCAGGTACAGCAGATTGTTCTGCCCACCCTTGCTGCCAGTCACGAGAACCTTGCTGGTGTTGCTGAAGACTTCCTGCATGGTGTCCAGGTACAGACGCTCGCGGGTAACTTCCGGCGCCTTGCGGTACTCGGCCACCAGCTTGGTAAAGCGATCTGCCTCACCCTTGGCACGGGAGACCACCTCATCGCGGTAGCCGTTGGCATCCTCGATGATGCGCTGGGCCTGGCCGCGGGCTTCCGGCACGACGCCGTTGGCGTAGGTTTCAGCCTGGTTGCGCGAACGCTGCTCGTCTTCACGGGCGCGGATCACATCATCAAAGGCTTCCTGCACTTCACGCGGTGCCGCTGCGCTCTGTACGTTTACCTGGGTGACGGTGATACCGGTGCGATAGGTATCGAGGAAGCGTTGCAGCCGCTCCTTGATTTCACTGGCCATCAATTCACGACCTTCGGTGAGCACCTGGTCCATGGCGGTGGAACCCACCACGTGGCGCAGGGCACTTTCGGTTGCGTGTTGCAGGCTGATTTCGGGCTGGTCGACATTCAGCACGAAGTCCTGCAGGTTGCTGATCTTGTACTGCACGGTCAGCGGCACTTCGACGATGTTCTCGTCTTCCGTCAGCATCTGGCCCTGCTTGGTGTACGCCCGCTCACGCGTGACGTTCTCCATGTACTTCTTGTCGATCGGCGGGAAATAGATATTCAGGCCCGGGCCGACGGTCTCGTAGTACTTGCCGAAGCGCAGCACCACGGCCTGCTCCTGCTCGTCCACGACGTATACCGCACTGTAGAGCCACACGGCCGCCAGCACGACAAGACCCAGGCCCAACAGGCCATAGCCACCGCCCTTGCTTGTGCGACCGCCGTCGTCACCACCACGTTTTTTTCCACCACCGAACAACCCATTCAGGCTTTCCTGCAGCTTTCGGAAGGCCTCGTCGAGATCCGGTGGCCCCTTGCGGTCGCCATTATTGCGGCGCTTACCACCCCAAGGATCCTGATTATTCGAGTTGCCACCCGGCTCATTCCAAGCCATAGCGCTCTCCATCTGATAAAGCAAAGACGCACCCACGGCGCGCCGACCAATGCTACAGAATGCCTGCTACCGCGGCACAACCGCTTTAGGAGGCTTTTATTGCAAAGTGTGTTGTTCGATGAACTCTGCCGGTACAACACCCTCGCGACTGACCAGCCGATTGAGTTCCGAGCGCGGCAATCGAACGGCCAGCAAGCTGACACCTTCTTCGTCGTGTTCTTCTTTCTGTACCGCGCCCAACTCGAAAAACTGTGCACGCAGTCGAGCAAAACGCTGAGGCAAGCGCAAGGTACCGACGAACAAATCGCTGCCGAGCAATTCGGCAATGGCTTGTTCAAGCAGCTCCAGGCCACTGCCATCACGCGCCGACAACCAGACCCGTTGGGGCTTGCCGTTTTCGTCGCGCTGGATCTGTGGCTCAACGCCTTCAAGCAAATCGAGTTTGTTATAGACCTCGAGGATCGGCAAGTCCTGGGCACCAATCTCGCCCAGCACCACCATGACCTGTTCAATTTGCAGCATGCGATCCGGTTCGGCCGCATCGATCACGTGCAAGAGCAGGTCGGAATTGCTCGACTCTTCAAGCGTAGACCGAAAGGCCTCGACCAGCTTGTGGGGCAAGTGACGGATGAAGCCCACTGTATCGGCCAGGACAATCGGCCCCAGGTCGTCGATATCCAGGCGGCGCAGGGTCGGGTCGAGGGTTGCGAACAGTTGGTCGGCCGCATACACGTCCGATTTCGTCACGTTGTTGAACAGCGTGGATTTACCGGCGTTGGTATAGCCCACCAGGGAAACGGTCGGGATATCCGCGCGGGTACGGCCACGTCGCGATTGCTCGCGCTGGCTGCGCACTTTCTCCAGGCGGCCCTTGATCTGGCGCAGGCGAACCCGCAGCAAACGTCGGTCGGTTTCCAGCTGGGTTTCACCCGGGCCACGCATACCGATACCGCCACCCTGGCGCTCAAGGTGAGTCCAGCCGCGAACCAGGCGGGTGCTCATGTGGTCAAGCTGGGCCAGTTCGACCTGGAGCTTGCCTTCATGGGTACGGGCGCGCTGGGCAAAAATATCGAGAATCAGGCCGGTACGGTCAATCACGCGACACTCGAAAACACGTTCGAGGTTACGCTCCTGACTGGGTGTGAGAATGTGATTGAAGATCACCAGATCGGCTTCTTCGGCATGAACCAGGTCGCGCAATTCCTCGACCTTGCCGCTGCCAATCAGGTATTTGGCGGTTGGCCGATGACGCGGCACGTTAAAAAACGCAACGGTCTCGGCGCCGGCCGAATTTGCCAACTCCTGAAACTCCTGCGGATCTTCGCGCGCCTCAGGGTCCTGTCCATCCAAGTGAACGAGGATTACTCGCTCACCACCACCGTGGCGCTCAAAGAACAAAGGAGACTCCTATCAGGCGTTACCTGGCTCAGCGTCACCCTGTTCGTCACCTGCTGCGCTAGGCAGACGGATTGGACGAACTGGAACGACTGTCGAGATAGCGTGCTTGTAGACCATCTGGCTGACGGTGTTTTTCAGCAGGATCACGAACTGGTCGAACGACTCGATCGTACCTTGCAGCTTGATACCGTTGACCAGATAGATGGAAACCCCCACTTTCTCTTTACGTAAAGTATTCAAGTAAGGGTCTTGTAGCGAATGCCCTTTTGACATGTGCCGCACTCCTTTAAGGATCAATAATAAAAAATCGGAAAATAGATAGCTTATGGCCGCCACACCCCCAAGGATAGACGGCAATTGCAAGGACTCAGCTCAATATGGAGACCGTTCCCAAGTATTTCAAGGCGCGTGACAGATTGTCGCTGTCCAGGCTGTCCAACCAGTACAATTCGCTCCAGCTGCGCAGCCAGGTGAACTGGCGCTTCGCCAATTGGCGCGTGGCAATGATGCCGCGCTCCTGCATTTCGGCTGACGTCAGCTTGCCATCCAGATGATCCCAGACTTGGCGGTAGCCTACAGCGCGTATCGAAGGCAACCCGGGATGCAAGTCACCTCTTGAACGCAGTGCTACGACCTCCTCCACAAACCCCTGTTCCAACATAATTGTGAATCTTTGTGCAATTCGTTCATGCAGCACCTGGCGATTTGCCGGAGCGATGGCCAGGTTCGCCACAGTATAGGGCAATTGTGACTGTCCAGATGCGCCTGCATCAGCACTTTGCGCACTTTGTTTCAGCCGGTGTTCAGTCATGGTCCGGCCACTCACGCGCCAGACTTCCAAGGCACGGGTGAGACGCTGGGGGTCATTGGGGTGAATGCGCGCCGCCGACACCGGATCCACCGCCGCCAATTGATCGTGCAAGGCTTGCCAGCCGAGGCGTGCAGCCTCTTCTTCGAGTTCGGCGCGCACTTGGGCGTCAGCGGGTGGCATATCGGCCAGGCCTTCCTGCAAAGCCTTGTAGTAGAGCATCGTACCGCCCACCAGCAGCGGAATATTGCCCCGCGCGGTGATCTCAGCCATGGCCGCCAGGGCGTCGGTACGAAAATCCGCGGCCGAATAGCTCTCGCCCGGGTCGATGATGTCGATCAAACGGTGCGGATACTGGGCCAACAACGCTTTCGACGGCTTAGCGGTACCAATGTCCATGTCCCGGTAAACCAGGGCAGAGTCAACGCTGATCAGCTCGCAGGGCAACACCTTGGTCAGCTCGATGGCCAGGTCGGTCTTGCCGGCGGCCGTGGGGCCCATCAGGAAGATTGCGGGGGGCAAGGCACTCATCAACGGCCGCGCAGGAAGAGTTTGTCCAGATCGTCCAGGCCCATCTGGGTCCAGGTCGGTCGGCCATGGTTGCATTGGCCGCTGCGCTCGGTGTTTTCCATGTCACGCAGCAGGCCGTTCATTTCCGGCAGGGCCAGGCGGCGATTGGCGCGTATGGCACCGTGGCAGGCCATGGTGCCAAGCAGCTCATTGATATGCGCCTGGATACGGTCACTGGTGCCGTATTCCATCAGGTCTGCCAGCACGTCGGCCACCAGGCGGTTGGCCTCGGCCTGCTTGAGCAATGCGGGAATCTGACGGATCGCCAGGGTTTCCGGGCCCAGGCGCTGCAATTCGAAGCCAAGTTTCTGGAACACACTGTGATGCTCTTCGGCGCAATCGGCCTCGCGCTGGCTCACCGCCAGGGACTCCGGCACCAGCAGCGGCTGGCCGCTGAGGCCTTCGCTGGCCATGGCAATCTTCAGGCGCTCGTACATGATTCGTTCGTGGGCGGCGTGCATGTCCACCAGCACCAGGCCATGGGCATTTTCCGCAAGAATGTAGATGCCCTTGAGCTGCGCCAGGGCATAGCCCAGTGGCGGAATATCACCGCCGCCTTCGGGCAGCGACGTAGCCGCACCCGGCTCGGCACCCGGCAGCGGCGCGCAAAACTCACGGTAAGCGGCCTGGGCCTCGGCCACCGGCACAGTCGATTGCGGACGCGGCGTATATTGATACTGATAGCCCGCACCGGCACCCGAGTTCGGCGCCGTGTAGGTCGGTTGCGACTGCGGCGATTGCAGCAGGTTGGCCGCCAGGCTCATTTCCCCCTGGGGGCCAAACTCACCGGCTTCCGGGCCAGTTGGCCGTACCACGGCAGTGACAATCGGCGCTGACAGTTGGTCATCCGGACGCACATCGCCCAAGGCGCGGTGCAGCGTGCCATACAGGAAGTCATGCACCATGCGCCCGTCACGGAAGCGCACTTCGTGCTTGGTCGGGTGCACGTTGACGTCGACCACCGACGGGTCGACCTCAAAGAACAGCACAAACGTCGGGTGCCGCCCGTTGAACAGCACGTCGCGGTAGGCCTGGCGCACCGCGTGGGCCACCAGCTTGTCGCGTACCGCACGGCCGTTCACAAAGAAATACTGCAAGTCGGCCTGGCTACGGGAAAACGTCGGCAACCCGACCCAGCCCCACAGCCTCAGGCCATTGCGTTCGATCTCAATCGGCAGTGCCTGCTCCAGGAACCCGCTACCGCACACTGCCGCCACCCGGCGAGCGCGGGCGGCGTCGTCGTGGGTTTCGTGCAGGCTGAGGATGGTCTTGCCGTTGTGGCGCAGATGAAACGCCACATCGAAGCGGGCCAGGGCCAGGCGCTTGATGACTTCCTGCAGGTGGTCGAATTCGGTTTTCTCGGCCTTGAGGAATTTGCGCCGTGCCGGGGTATTGAAAAATAGGTCGCGTACTTCTACCGAAGTGCCCACCGGGTGCGCAGCCGGCTGAACCCGAGGCGCCATGTCGCGGCCTTCGGTTTCCACTTGCCAGGCTTGCTCGGCACTGCGGGTGCGGGAAGTGAGAGTCAGGCGGGCCACGGAGCTGATAGAGGCCAGGGCCTCACCACGAAAGCCCAGGCTCATGACGCGCTCCAGGTCTTCCAGGTCGCGGATCTTGCTGGTGGCGTGACGGGCCAGGGCCAGCGGCAGGTCGTCGGCGGAGATGCCGCTGCCGTCATCACGCACCCGCAGCAGCTTGACCCCGCCCTGCTCCACGTCGACATCGATGCGCTTGGCGCCGGAGTCGATGCTGTTTTCCAGCAACTCCTTGATCACCGAAGCCGGGCGTTCAACCACCTCACCTGCGGCAATCTGGTTCGCCAGGCGCGGGCTGAGTAATTCGATGCGCGAGCCGCTATTCAAAATGGACTCGCTCATTACTGTGCCGCCAATTCAGTGCCGGGAATGGTCAACACCTGGCCGATCTTCAACTCATCGGTTTTCAGGTTATTGGCGCTGCGCAAGGCCGCAGGCGTGACCTGGAAACGTACTGCCAGCATGGCAACGGTGTCACCGGGCTGCACGCGATGGTCCCGCGGGCCCTGGGCGATCTTGCCGGAGTCGCGCAGCCAGGCGATATAGGTGCCCGGCGGCGGGTTCTGCTGGAAGAACTGGCGCACGCCGGCGCTGATCGAGCGTGCCAACGCCTGCTGATGGCTGGCGCTGGCCAGCTTCGACGCCTCGTTGGCGTTGGAGATAAACCCGGTTTCCACCAGGATCGACGGGATATCCGGCGACTTCAACACCATGAACCCGGCCTGCTCCACGCGCTGTTTGTGCAGCGAGGTCACGCGACCGATGTTGCTCAGGACTTTCTGGCCGACGTTCAGGCTGGAGGTCAGCGAGGCGGTCATCGACAGGTCGAGCAGCACGCCGGCGAGCATCTTGTCCTTATCGTCGAGGGACACGTTGCCGGCCCCGCCGATCAAGTCGGAACGGTTTTCACTGTCGGCCAGCCAGCGGGCGGTCTCGGAGGTGGCGCCGCGATCCGACAGGGCAAACACCGAAGCACCAAAGGCGGCAGTGGACGGGGCGGCGTCGGCATGGATCGACACGAACAGGTCAGCACCCTTCTTACGGGCGATTTCGGTACGGCCACGCAAAGGAATGAAGTAGTCACCGGTGCGCGTCAGCTCGGCACGGTAGCCCTTCATGCCGTTGATCTGGCGCTGCAGCTCGCGGGCGATCGCCAGTACCACGTCCTTCTCATGCTGGCCACGGGAGCCGGAGGCACCCGGGTCTTCGCCACCGTGGCCGGCGTCGATCACCACGATGATGTCGCGCTTGCCAGCCGGTGCGGGCGGCGGAGGTGGCAGCTTGACCTGGGGTTGCGAGGGGTTGACCGGCACCGCCGGTACCGTCGCCACGCTTGGCGTCGGCGCAGGCGGCGGTGCGGCGTCGGCAGGGTTGTCGAACAGGTCGACCACCAGGCGGTTGCCGTATTGGGCGTTGGGTGCCAGCGAAAAACTTTTGGGGGTCACGGCCTTTTTCAGGTCGATGACCACGCGCAGGTCGGTCGGCGTACGCTGGGCCGAGCGCATGGCGGTAATTGGCGTGTTGGCGGTAGAAACCTTCAGCGGCGCGGCCAGACTGGCACCATTGATGTCTATCACCAGGCGATCAGGTGCCGTCAGGGTAAAGACACTGTGCTGGACCGGGCCAGACAGGTCGAACACCAGTCGCGTGTTATCCGGCGCTCGCCACAGGCGAACACTCTTTACCTGTGAAGCAGCCAGAGCATTGACAGTCATTGCCGCAAGCAACACCCCCACGACAGCAACCAACGCGCGAAAGCGCATACCTAACCCCACCAATTTTATTTGAATTCCAATGCCAGAGTGGCGCACCACGCTTTAGCGCGCTCGCTCTGGGGCAACAACTTCAGCTGACGTCCGTGCTCATGCGGCGTAATGGTAATGGTCATGTCTGGCTTTGGCAAAAAGCCTGTGCCTTTATCTGGCCATTCGATCAGGCATAGCGCATCTTCGTCGAAATAATCACGGATACCCATGAATTCGAGCTCTTCGGGGTCTACCAGGCGATAGAGGTCGAAGTGGAAGGCACGCACGTCACCGATCTCGTAAGGCTCTACCAAAGTGAACGTCGGGCTTTTCACCGCGCCCGTATGGCCCAGACCGCGAATAATTCCTCGCGACAGTGTGGTCTTGCCGGCCCCAAGGTCACCCTCGAGAAAAATCAATCCTGCCCCGGCGGTAACCTGCGAGATGCGTTGACCGAACGCAACCATGGCGTCTTCATTCGCCAAGGAAAGCACTAATTCAGGCACGGTGACTGCTCCTCCAGCAATTGACGAATGGCAGGTATCAGGTCGCTGGCAGCCAGGCCGCGACCAAAACTGCCTTGGCGATCTCCCGCCGTGGCGTGCAACCATACCGCCAGGCAACTTGCCTCATAGGCGGGCATGCCCTGGGCCAATAACGCGCCGACCAGGCCGGCCAAGACATCACCAAGCCCAGCCGTCGCCATGGCCGGATGGCCTTGATCACAGCGGGAAACACGTCCGTCCGGGCTAGCAATCAAACTGCCGGCACCCTTGAGGATAGCCACCGCATTGAATTTCTCGCTCAACGCGCGCGCCACCTTAAGGCGGTCTGTCTGAACCTCGGCTGTCGAGATGCCCAACAACCGCGCTGCTTCACCTGGATGCGGGGTGATCACGCTATTGGCAGGAAGGCTGACGCTGCCTGTGGCCAGCTGATTCAAGGCGTCAGCATCCCAGACCTGCGGCTGCTGGGCATTGGCCGCCACGGACAGCAGGCTTTTGCCCCACGCGGCAGCGCCCAAGCCAGGGCCAATCACGATGACCGAGATTTTTTCCAGCAGGCTCATCAACTGGTTCGCAGAGCTGACGCCCACCGTCATCACTTCCGGCAGCCGTGCCAGCGCCGCCGGCACATGCTCAGGGCGGGTCGCCAGGGACACCATGCCGGCACCGCCGCGCAGGGCACTTTCGGTACTCAGTAACGCCGCGCCACCAAAGCCGCGGTCGCCACCGATGACTAATACATGGCCGAACTGGCCTTTATGGGCATCCGGGGAACGCGCAGCCAGTTGCGGCAAATGGCCGGGCAACAGGGGCTGAACGTCGGTTATTTGGTGTTTTGTCTGAGGCATGCGTCTTCAAGCTCCGATGTCTGGCAGAATTATACGCATCTAACCCGTGGTTTCCTGTGTCTCATGCCTGCTATTACCTCCGATCTGCCCGCCCTCGCCCAATCGATCAAAGACTGGGGCCGCGAGCTGGGCTTCCAACAAGTCGGCATCAGCGGCCTCGACCTGGCTGAGCATGAACAGCACCTGCAACGCTGGCTCGACGCTGGCTACCACGGCGAGATGGACTACATGGGCGCCCACGGCAGCAAACGTTCACACCCCGACGAGCTGGTGCCCGGCACCTTGCGCGTGGTGTCGCTGCGCATGGACTACCTGCCCGGCGATACCCAGATGGCACAACTGCTGGCCAAGCCGGAAAAAGCCTACATCTCGCGCTACGCCCTGGGCCGCGACTACCACAAGCTGATCCGCAAGCGCGTGCAGCAATTGGCCGATCGCATCCAGGCACAGATCGGCCCCTTCGGTTTTCGCGCCTTTGTCGACAGCGCCCCCGTATTGGAAAAAGCTATCGCCGAACAAGCCGGACTGGGTTGGATCGGTAAAAACACCTTGGTACTCAACCGCAAGGCCGGCAGTTATTTCTTCTTGAGCGAACTGTTTGTGGATCTGCCGCTGCCGCTGGACCCGCCCCACGTCACCGAACACTGTGGCCGCTGCACCGCCTGCCTGGACATCTGCCCCACCAATGCCTTCGTCGGCCCTTACGTGCTGGACGCCCGGCGCTGCATTTCCTACCTGACCATCGAACTCAAGAGCGCCATCCCAGAGGACCTGCGCCCACTGATCGGTAACCGCGTATTTGGCTGCGATGACTGTCAGATCGTTTGCCCGTGGAATCGTTTCGCCCGACCTACCGCCGAAAGCGATTTCAAGCCACGGCACAATCTGGATAACGCGGAACTTGCCGAACTGTTCATGTGGGACGAGGATAAATTTCTCAGCAGTACCGAAGGTTCACCCTTGCGCCGTGCCGGGTACGAGCGCTGGTTGCGCAACCTGGCGGTAGGCCTGGGTAATGCGCCGTCGAGCATACCGGTGCTGGAAGCCTTGAAGGCGCGGCGGGATTACCCGTCGGAGTTGGTGCGCGAGCATGTGGAATGGGCGCTCAAGCAACACGCTGGTCGTCAGTGAACGTCATCGTTGTAGACGAACTTGGGCATTTCCCAGTGAAAACGGATCGCCAGCAGGCGCAATAGAAAGCCGCTGAACAACGTCAGCAGAATTGCCTGCTCACTCGGCAGTTCCAGATAAAGACACAGCAGATAGAACCACGCGGCCAGGAATGACACGCTGGCGTACAGCTCGCGGCGGAAGATCAGCGGGATGTCGTTGCAGAAGATATCCCGCAGAATACCGCCGAAGACACCGGTGATCACCCCACTGACCGACGCCACCAACATGCCGTGGCCCATTTCCAGGGCGGTCATGCAGCCAATCAGGGTAAATGCCACCAAGCCCAAGGCGTCCAACGCCAAAAACAGCGAGCGCAGGCGGCGCATCAGCGGTGCGATAAAAATCGTCACCAACGCCGCGACGGAGGTGAGCACCAGATATTCCGGGTGTTTTACCCACGTCAGCGGGTAGTGACCAAGTAATACATCGCGCACCGAACCACCGCCCAAGGCCGTCACACAGGCGATCAGCACCACGCCAAACCAGTCCATGCCACGCCGACCGGCAGACAACGCGCCAGTCATGGCTTCGGCCGTGATGGCGATGAGGTAGAGCATCAGCAACATGATGGCGATCCTTGCAGAGAGGCCGGCAGTCTAATCATTTGCTGATGGCACCAAAAGGGGGCAAACGCTCTCCAACACTTGGATTTGCAAACCCATTCAAGTGTGGGAAGGGGCTTGCCCCCGATGAGCATGGGTATCTACACAACTCTGACATGCGACCGTCAGTAACCACGATGCGAAGCGAGCCGCTCTTGATCTTGGTTACTTTCGCGCTTTTCGAAAGTGACCCGCCGTAATTAGATGGACTCGCCCACGCCGAGGCGTCAATGCGCCGCGGTGGCAGTCTAAGAAGCCAACGACAGCGAGGGCAAGTCCATGAAAAAGAATACGACGCTTAAACAGTCCCTGTCTTCAACCGATCTGTCGACCTGTACGACAGTGGCAGTCGATCTAGCCAAGCAGGTATTTCAGGTCGTAGGCGAAGATGCTCTTGGCCAGGTGCTTTATGAAGAACGCATCAAGTCGCGTGAGTCCTTCCACGCATTCTTGCGCAAGCTACCGGCAAACATCGTTGTACTGATGGAAACCGGCCCCGGCGCTCAAGCATGGGCACGACAGCTGCAGGCGCAGGGTAATCTGGCGCGAGTTCTTCCCGCGCAGCTGGTGGCCGACCACCGCAGCGGCGCAAAAAATGATCGTAACGATGCGCTGGCCATTTTACGGGCGGGACGGGACACCAAAATCACAGCGGTGCCCATCAAAAGTGCTGCAGCACTGGCCATGCAGGCATTGCACCGTGCCCGGCAGGGTTATGTGCGTCGGCGTACAGCTACGAGTAACCAGATGCGCGGTCTATTGATGGAACACGGTGTTGCCTTGGCACAAGGCGATGTTGCTATCAGTCAAACCCTACCTCGCATACTGGAGGATGCCACCCAACCACTGCCAGACATATTGCGCGAACTCATCGACGAGTTGCTGGGCGAATGGCGCCAGTTAGGCGAGCGGATCAACGTATTGACCGGTCGCCTGGAGATCGCTGCGAACCAGGATCAAACCGCCAGACGGTTAATGACGGTACGCGGTGTCGGTCCGATCATCGCCACAGCGATGCTAGCCAAGCAGACCGAACCCGAACGTTTCGCCGATGCACGCCAGTTCGCCGCCTACTTTGGCATGGTGCCCGATCAGAACAGCAGTGGGCAGAAGGTTCGCCTGGGCAAGATGAGCAAACGAGGCGATGGTTACATACGCAGCCTGATGGTTCAGGGTGCTCACGCCGTATTGAGGCACCTACGTCCTGATTCTGAGCAGCCCGACGATCGTCGCTTGCAACGTTGGCTGAGTCGGCTAGGACGTAAGGAAGCGGCGGTACGACTGGCGAATCGCAACCTACGAATCATCTGGGTGCTGCTACAGAATGACCAGACTTATCACAGCCAACCAGCCTAAGGCCGGCCGGCTGCGACAAGTTACAGATCACCAGAGTTCTGCCACCGGGGCGTAAAGCGCTCCAGCCCCTGCTAGAAAACATTGACCCCAGGTCAGACCGTCGCGGATCGATGCCTGCGCCCTTACCGGCCTTCGAGGCCTGAACGTAATCGGCATACCGCGAGCTCAACCAATGTTGGCCAGAAGCCAAAGATGGGCTTCCTCGAATAGGCCTTATACATAGATGCAACCGGGTAGCAGTGTTGAAAAGCGGGTAGACAGTGGAGGCGAGTCCATACATAAGGGCGGAACCAATAGCGGCCGTCAACTAAACAATGGATATGTACTCGATCCAACCGAACATCCTGGTCGGCTGTGAGGCCGCCATCGGGGGCAAGCCCCCTCCCACATGGGCCGGCGGCGCACCAGAAGTTGTGTAGATACCCATGCCCCGATGAGGGAGTGTCAGTCAATGCATCTGGGGCTGGCACACCGCCATCGGGAGCAAGCCCCCTCCCACATGTTCAGCAGTCGCCCAGTTTTCAAGCCTTGATGAAATGCTTGCGGTAATGCTGCAACTCGGCAATCGACTCGCGAATATCATCCAGCGCCAGGTGCGTGCTGCCTTTATGGAAGCTGTCCTTGACCTCCGGCGCCCAACGCGCAGCCAGCTCTTTCAACGTCGACACGTCGAGGTTGCGATAGTGGAAGTAGCTCTCCAGTGCCTTCATATGCGTATAAAGGAAGCGTCTGTCCTGGCAGATGCTGTTGCCGCAGATCGGCGACTTGCCCTTGGGTACCCACTTTTCCAGGAAGGCGATGGTTTCAGCTTCGGCTTCGGCCATGCTGATGCGGCTGTCGCGCACGCGTTGGGTCAGGCCGGAGTTACCGTGGGTGCGGGTGTTCCACTCGTCCATGGTGGCGAGCACGGCGTCGCTATGGTGGATAGCGATCACCGGACCTTCGGCCAAGGTGTTGAGGTTGCTGTCGGTGACAATGGTCGCCATCTCGATAATGACGTCGGTGTCAGGGTTCAGACCGGTCATTTCCAGATCGATCCAAATCAGGTTCTGTGGGTTTTGCATGGCTTGATTCTCTTGGCACCTTGGCGTAGCCAGGCAGTTTAGCAGGCGGGGGCGTGCTAGACTCGCGACCGTTTTACCTAACCTTTGCATTATCGACACGGAACACCAATGGCCAAACGCCAGCTCAATCGTCGCCAAAACTGGCGCATCGAAAAGATTCAAGGTGAACGCGCCGCACGCGCCGCCAAACGTGAATCCTCCGCCGTGGAAGCACTCGAGGGCGGCGACCTGGGCCCAGAACAAACCGGCCTGGTGATCGCGCACTTCGGCGTGCAGGTCGAGGTCGAGGCGCTGGAAGGCGAGCTCGCAGGCTCAGTATCCCGTTGCCACCTGCGCGCCAATCTGCCTGCGCTGGTCACCGGCGACAAAGTCGTGTGGCGTGCCGGCAACCAGGGCATCGGCGTGATCGTCGCCCAATTGCCACGCAGCACCGAACTGCGCCGCCCCGACAGCCGTGGCCAGCTCAAGCCGGTAGCCGCCAACGTCGACATGATCGTGATCGTGTTCGCGCCGCTGCCCGAGCCCCATGCCAACCTGATCGACCGCTACCTGGTCGCGGCCGAGCATGCCGGTATTCGCCCGCTGTTGCTGCTGAACAAATTCGACCTGATCGACGAGCAGAACGCCCCGGCGCTCAATGCGTTGCTGGCGGTCTATCGCACCCTGGGCTACCCGGTGCTGGAAGTGTCGGCCCATCACGGCAACGGCATGGAACAACTGCAACAGCAGTTGGACGGGCGCATCAGCGTGTTTGTCGGCCAGTCCGGCGTGGGCAAGTCTTCGCTGGTCAACAGCCTGTTACCGGAAGTCGACACCCGCGTCGGCCCACTGTCGGAACTGTCCGGCCAGGGCACTCACACCACCACTACCGCGCGGTTGTTCCACTTTCCCGGCGGCGGCGAATTGATCGACTCCCCGGGCATCCGTGAATTCGGCCTCGGCCACGTCAGCCGCAGCGATGTGGAAGCGGGCTTCATCGAGTTCAACGACCTGATCGGCACCTGCCGCTTCCGCGACTGCAAACACGACCGCGAACCGGGCTGTGCATTGCTCAAGGCCCTGGAAGATGGCCGCGTGCAACAGCAGCGGATGAACAGCTATCGGTCGATTATTGCGAGCTTGCCTGAGAGCAGCTACTAAACCGCCAGCCTCTGTAGGAGCGAGCTTGCTCGCGAAGACCCCAAGAGCAACACGGGCATCCTGAATACACACGTTATCGTTGACGTTTTTCGCGAGCAAGCTCGCTCCTACAGTGAAACGGTAGATACAACAAGGCCGCGATCATCGCGGCCTTGTTGTATCTGGAGCTTAGGAGGCCGGCGCAGGCACCGTAGGATCCTTCATCCCGCCATCATCAAACAGGTTCAGCTTCTGCCGCAACTCATGAGCCGGCAGTGGTTCCTGCTCAGGCGGCAGTGCGTTGGGGTCGGCCGGCACTTCGCCAGGGGCACCATCGCCCTGAGTCGGTACCGGTGGCGGTGGTTGATCGCCTTCAATCGCACGCTGGGCTTTTTTGGTCAGCACCACGATATCGATACGGCGGTTGACCGGGTTGAACGGGTCTTTGGGATCAAATAACTGCGATGAGGCAAAGCCCACCACCCGTGCCACTTGCGGGTCTGGATAGCTGCCGGCCACCAGCGCACGGCGGGCGGCGTTGGCGCGGTTGGCCGAGAGTTCCCAGTTGCCGAAGTCGCCCTGGCCCGCGTAAGGCTTGGCATCGGTATGGCCGCTGATGCTGATCTTGTTCGGCACCGCCTTGATGGTGTCGGCCATGGCCAGCAGGATGTCTTCAAAGTACGGTTTCAAGCGCGCGCTGCCGGAGTCGAACATCGGCCGGTTGGCGGCGTCGGTAATCTGGATGCGCAGCCCCTCGGGCGTGATCTCGAAGGAAATCTGGTCCTTGAACTTCAGCAGCTGCGGATTTTCCTCAACCTTGTTCTGCAATTCCTGCAGCAACAGCTCCAGGCGCTCCTGCTCGACCTGCTCGGCCATGGTTTCAACCGTATCGCGCTCGATCGGGATTTTTTCCTGCGGCGATTCGGTCTGCACTTCCGGGTTGATGGTGCGTTCAGGCGCCAACTGCGGAGAGCCGCCCAAGTCGATCACGAAGGGCGTGCCGCTTTCGGAAAAGCCAATCGGGTCTTTGAAGTAACCGGCGATGGCGATTTTCTGCTCCGGCGTGGCGGTAGACATCAGCCACAGCACCAGAAAGAACGCCATCATTGCCGTGGCGAAGTCTGCGAAGGCGATTTTCCAGGCACCACCATGGTGCCCCGCAGCGAAGCGCTTGACGCGCTTGATGATGATTGGCTGGTTGTTTTCCATGGCTTAACGACCGCGAACCGCTTGTTCCAGCTCGGAGAAACTTGGGCGATGCTTCGGGTAGAGCACCTTGCGCCCGAACTCCACGGCCAGCGACGGCGGCATGCCCGACGCGGACGCTACCAGGCATGCCTTGATCGCTTCATAGAGGTTGACCTCTTCCTTGGCATCGTGGGCCAGGGATGTGGCAAGCGGCCCAAAGAAACCATAGGCCGCAAGAATACCGAAGAAGGTCCCCACCAGCGCCGCGCCGACGTGCATGCCGATGGCTGCCTGGTCGCCCTCGCCAAGGGAGGCCATGGTCACCACGATACCCAGTACGGCCGCGACAATACCAAAGCCAGGCATGCCGTCGGCGATGCCGGTCACGGCGTGGGACGGATGCTCCAGCTCTTCCTTGAGGCTGAACAACTCCATGTCGAACAGGCCTTCCAGCTCGTGGGGCGCCATATTGCCGGAGGACATGATGCGCAGGTAATCACAGATATAGGCGGTCATGCGCTCGTCTTTGAGCACCGCCGGGTACTTGGCGAAAATCGGGCTGGCGGCGGCGTCTTCGATATCGCCTTCGATCGCCATCATGCCTTCACGGCGGCTCTTGTTGAGGATCTCGTAGACCAGCCCCAGCACTTCCAGATAGAAGGTGTGTGAGAAGCGCGAACTGAACATGCCCAGCGACTTCTTGATCACATGCATGGTCATGTAGCCGGGGTTGGCCTGCAAGAATGCGCCAAACGCCGCGCCGCCGATAATCAGCACTTCGAAAGGTTGAATCAACGCGGCGATTTTACCGTGGGAGAGGACGTACCCTCCGAGCACACTTGCGATGACGACAATGATGCCGATAATTTTAGCCATAGGAGATGGGTACTTGCGCCGTCGGGTTCATGGACATATTGGGTGTTGCGGAAAACTCTTGTTCTACTTATCGGCAAAACTGCGCCAGACTATAGCCCGTTAAGGCGAAAAGCCAATTCGGCCCGTTCCGGGCGTGTTAAACGCAAGTGATGATCGCGCCCCAATCATGGCAAACGAAACGACCGTATCCAATGCAAAACCCACCACCCTCGCCGCTTGGATCAAGTGCCTGGACGATGTGTTGCTGCCCGTGCCCCAGGCCAGCCATGAACGCGTGTGCAAGGCCATTCGCGATAGTCGCAGTTCATTGCGAGATATTGCCGAGCTGATGCAAGACAGTCCGGCCTTGGTGCTCAGCGTCATGCGCGAAGCCAACAGTCAAACCCATGGCAGCCTGGCCGAACCCGCGGAAAACCTCGAAGTGGCGCTTAACCGCCTCGGCCTCGAGCGTGCCGAGGAACTGCTGGCGCGCCTGCCCTCGGTGCCAGCCCAGGAAATCCCCGTTGCGTTGCGCCAATTGCTACTGGTGAGCCAGCACGCGTCCCAGCAAGCCAACGGTTTGTTCGGCAGCCGCTTGGCGCGGTTGTGGCAGGACATCCACTGGGGCAGCCTGCTGTTTCTGTCACCGCTGTGGCCGATGGCCGTCGCCTTCCCCAAGCTCCTGGAGGAATGGGAGCTGCGGGTGATCCATAAAGGCCAGTCGGCGCGCCAGGTCGAGCAAGAATTGTTCGGCGTGCGCTTGCTCGACCTTTGCCTGGAGTTGACCCACGCCTGGCACCTGCCGATCTGGGTGTCACAGGGCTACAAGCTGCTGCTGGCGGAGCAGCGTTTGCTGGTCAAGGCGCTGCACATTGCCCGCGAAGACGATGCCCTGCGCCACCAGCAACTGCTCGATGCCGAGCCCAACCTGCGCCGCTGGCTGAACCAGCCGGCCAACACCGTGCTGCTGGCTAACGGCCTGGCGATGTCGGCCCAGGAATCCTGGACCTGCCCGCACACCGAGCGTTGGCAATACCTGACCGCCCTCTACCTGCAGGTGCCATTGAGTGACGTGCAACAGCAGGTGCACCAGCAAGCTGTGACCAGCGCCCGCACCACCTTGATGCCTGATCTCTGGCACCCGGCGCTGTCGCTGATCTGGCCGTGGCATGTGCAGAAGGTCCATCGCGGACTGCTGCCGGCGCCGCCGCCCACCGCCGAGTCCCTGGCTGTATGGCGCAAGCACTGCACCGAGCTGCTGGTCGAGCCAAATCGCTTCGCCAATGCCATGCACTTGACCACCTGCGCCAAGAACGCCTTGGTAGCCAGCGGTATGCAGCGGGTTTTGCTGTTCATGGCCGATCGCGCCTTGAGTACCTTGCGCGTGCATCAGGCCGACGGGTTGCCTAAGGACGCCGCGCACCTGAGCCTGGATGTAATCAACAGCACATTGCTGCAACGCCTGCTGGAAAAATCCGCACAGGTGCGGCTCAGCCCCGACAACCATGCGCAGTTCTCGGCCTTGCTACCGCCGGTCCTGCGTCGCTTGTTCACCGGCGAGCACTTGCTGTTGCGCTCTTTGAGTTGCAACGGCCGCGTGGTGATGCTGATCGTCGCGGACCAGGGCGGCGGCCCGTTCTCGGAAACCACCGTGCAGGCGTTCGGCAAAACCGCTCAATGCATCGAAAAGGCCTTGCACAGCTTTACCAACCGCAGCACCTGATGCTTGCGCTACAATCGCCGTCTTTAATCGCCAACATTTGTGCCCAGGAGACCTCACATGCCTGACTTCTCTGGCTTGCCGCTGGTGATCGAATCCAGCGATCTGCTTGGCCGCCTTGATGCCGAACACCTGATTGTCGTGGACCTCACCAGTGCCGCCCGCTACGCCGCAGGGCATATCCCCGGCGCGCATTTCGTTGACCCCAAACGCACCCAACTGGGCCAGCCCCCGGCACCCGGCCTATTGCCCAGCCAAGCCGACCTGGAAAAACTGTTCGGCGAACTGGGCCACACCCCGGACGCGACCTACGTGGTCTATGACGACGAAGGCGGCGGCTGGGCCGGGCGCTTTATCTGGATGCTCGACGTGATCGGCCACCCGAAATATCACTACCTCGACGGCGGCCTGCTGGCGTGGCTCGAGGAAGGGCTCCCCCTCTCCACCGAAGCCCCCGCCCCCGTCGGCGGCCCGGTCAGCCTAACGCTGCACGATGGCCCCACCGCCACCCGCGAATACCTGCAAAGCCGTCTCGGCGCCGCCGACCTGGGTATCTGGGACGCCCGCGGCCCGCTGGAGTATTCCGGCGAGAAAATGCTTGCGGCCAAAGGCGGTCACATCCCCGGCGCGGTAAATTTCGAATGGACCGCCGGCATGGACAAGGCACGCAACCTCCGTATCCGCCGTGACATGCCGCAGGTCCTCGAAGACCTCGGGCTGACCCGCGACAAAGAAATCATCACCCATTGCCAGACTCACCACCGCTCTGGCTTCACCTACCTGGTGGCCAAGGCGCTCGGTTATCCGCGAGTCAAAGGTTATGCCGGTTCCTGGGGCGAATGGGGCAACCACCCCGACACCCCCGTTGAGATTTAAGGTTTAAGGACAGTTATGAAAAAGCAGTTGTTTATCCTCAGCCAGTATTTGCTCCCGCACCACTTGCTCTCACGCTTGGCCGGCTGCATTGCCGAATGCCGCGTGCGCTGGTTCAAGAACGCCTTCACCGCCTGGTTCGCCAAGCGCTACCAAGTGGACATGTCCCAGGCCCTGGTTGAAGACCTGACCGCCTACGAGCACTTCAACGCCTTCTTCACCCGCGCCTTGAAAGACGACGCCCGCCCGCTGGACTCGACCCCAGGCGCGGTACTCAGCCCGGCCGACGGCGCCGTCAGCCAGGTAGGACCGATCGAGCATGGCCGCATCTTCCAGGCCAAGGGCCACAGCTTCAGCGTGCTGGAACTGCTCGGCGGCGACGCGGCACTGGCTGCACCATTCATGGGTGGCGACTTCGCCACTATTTATCTGTCGCCGAAGGACTACCACCGCGTGCACATGCCACTGGCCGGTACCTTGCGCGAGATGGTGTACGTGCCAGGGCGGATTTTCTCGGTCAACCAGACCACCGCCGAAAACGTGCCGGAGCTGTTTGCGCGTAACGAGCGGGTTGTTTGCCTGTTCGACACCGAGCGCGGCCCGATGGCCTTGGTGCTGGTGGGCGCGATGATTGTGGCGTCGATTGAAACTGTGTGGGCCGGCCTGGTGACGCCGCCCAAGCGTGAGCTGAAAACCTTCCGCTACGACGAAGCTGCCCGCGCACCGATTCACCTGGAAAAAGGTGCAGAGATGGGTCGCTTCAAGCTGGGCTCGACCGCCATCGTGCTGTTCGGACCGGAGCAGGTGAAATGGACCGAAGCGTTGCTGGCGGGTGCGCCAGTGCAGATGGGCCAGGCTATCGCCACACCTAAAGCCTGATTCGAACCATGTGAGGAACAAAATGTGGGAGGGGGCTTGCCCCCGATAGCGGTGGTTCAGTTACTCATGTATTGACTGATACCCCGCCATCGGGGGCAAGCCCCCTCCCACATGTTTCAGAGCTGCCCGTCGCGGTCGCGCAAGCCCAGCAGATACAGCACGCCATCCAGACCCAAGGTCGAGATCGCTTGCTTGGCAGATTGCTTGACCAACGGCTTGGCGCGAAACGCCACACCCAGCCCGGCAATCGCCAGCATCGGCAGGTCATTGGCGCCATCGCCGACCGCAATGGTCTGCTCCAGGCGCAAGCCTTCCTTGTGGGCCAGTTCCTTGAGCAGATCCGCCTTGCGCTGCGCATCGACAATCGGCTCGACGGCCAATCCGGTCACCTTGCCATCCACCACTTCCAGCTCGTTGGCAAATACATAGTCAATGCCCAACTTCGCCTGCAACTGCTTGGCGAAGTAGGTGAAGCCGCCCGACAGGATGGCGGTCTTGTAGCCCAGGCGCTTGAGTTCGGCAAACAGGGTTTCAGCGCCCTCGGTCAGGCGCAGTGACGCGCCGATGGAATCCAGCACACTCACGTCCAGGCCCTTGAGCAACGCCAGACGCTCCTTGAAGCTGGCCCGAAAATCCAGCTCACCGGCCATCGCCCGCTCGGTAATCGCGGACACTTGCTCGCCCACACCGGCCGCCTTGGCCAACTCGTCGATGACTTCGGCTTCGATCAGGGTGGAGTCCATGTCGAAAACCGCCAGGCGACGGTTGCGACGGAACAGCGAATCTTCCTGGAAGGCGATATCGACATTCAGCTCCTGGGCCACGCTGAGGAATTCGGCACGTAGCGCTTGCGCATCCGCCGGCTCGCCGCGCACGGAAAACTCGATGCAGCCCTTGCCCTTATCAGCAGGGGTATCCAATGGCATGCGACCTGACAGACGGTCGATATGGTCGATATTCAAACCGTACTGCGCGGTAATGGAGCTGACACGTTGCAACTGCTCGGCAGTGACCTTGCGGGTCAACAGGGTGACGATATGGCGCTTTTTGCCCTGGCCTTGTACCCAGTGATGGTAGTCCTCTTCGGACACCGGAGTGAAACGCACCTGTTGATCCAGCTTATAGGCCGTAAACAGGATGTCCTTGAGTACCGACGAGGCCTGCTCGGTGCTGGGGATTTCCACCAGGATGCCGAACGACAGAGTGTCATGGATCACCGCCTGGCCGATGTCGAGAATGTTCACACCACCCTGGGCCAGGACGCCGGTAATGGCCGCGGTGAGACCCGGTCGGTCAAGACCTGTGATGTTGATCAGGACAATTTCGCGCAAAGCGCACCCCCAGGCTGGAAAAAAACCGCATTCTACCCACTTTCAGTGACCATCGGGCACAGCCAGCGCTTTGCCGGCCATGGGCCTGTCGCTATACTGCGCGTCAACTTCACGGACCAAGAGCCGAGCGCAAGTGAACCGGCCCACGCCAGTAAAAACCGATAACTTCTTCCTGCTGATCTTCCGGGCACTGCGCCACCGCCGTGTACCGATCGCATTACGCATCGCCAGCCATAACGTGATCCTGGTCGCTTTGGCCCTGGTGATCTACGCCTGCGTGATGGGTTTGCAGTTCAAGCAGGCCATGCATGAGCAAGCCGATGCCCTGGGCGAGAGCCTGACGACCCAGACCGCCACGTCGGCCACTGAGTTGCTGGTGTCCAACGACATCCTCAGCCTCAACGTACTGCTCAACAACCTGACCAAGAACCCGCTGGTGGCCCATGCCGCTATCTATAGCGTGGACAACCGGATCATGGCCGAGGCCGGGCAACGCCCGAAGAACGGCCTGTTGGGTGAAGCCGAGGGCCTGTACCAGAGCAATATCACCTTTCAGGATGTGAAGGCCGGTCAACTGCGTATCAGCCTTGATATGCAGCAATTCCAGCAGCCGATGACCATCAGCCTGCAGAGCATGGGCATCCTGAGCGCGATCCTGCTGGCCCTGGCCCTGGCCTTGAGCCTGCGCCTGGGGCGGCATATCTCCACGCCGCTGATGCAACTGCGTATCTGGCTGCGGGATATCGACGAACACACCCCGGCAACTGATCGCCAGGACGAAATCGGCGACCTCGCACGCCAGCTTCACACCAGCTTTGCACCGGAACCTAAAGTGCCGGAAGTCGAACCAGAGCCAGAGTACGACGACACCGACGACTACAACGACGAGCCTGAGTTTGAAGTACGCGACCTGCGCGACCCAGGCTTCGACGAAAGCGCGCCGGTAGCCGGCCTGAAGCCAGCGCCGCGCCATGTGATCAAGGCCGAAGAAGACGAGCTGGACGACGAAGACCCGTTCGCCGACCTGCGCGATACCTCGGCCGTGGCCCCAGCTGCTGCGCCAAAGCCGGTAGCGGTGGAAAGGAACACCGAGCCACAGCACAGCGCCGTACTCGCCGTGCAACTGGGAGCCCAGGAGCAACTGCGTCGCCTGCCGCGTGCGCGCCTGACCGAGCTGCTCGAACGCTACCGCGACTGCCTCGACCAGGCCGCCTCGCTGTACCAGAGCGAATTACATACCCTTAACGATGGCAGCACGCTGATGCTGTTCCACAGCGAAGACAGCGGCGAAGATTACCTGACCAATGCAATCTGCTGCGGCGAGCTGTTGCGCGCCCTGGGCCATGCCTTGCAGATTGAAGTGGCCGATAGCGGCATCACCCTGCAACTGCAGCTGGGCTTGACGGTGGGCGATGACCTGTTTGGCATGAGCCAGATCGACCTGCTGCTGACCGAAATCGCCCAGGATGCCCTGGCCTTGTCCCAACACAGCCGCAACCTGCTGTTGGTGGAACGCAAGATCAGTGAGGACGCGCTGATCCGCCAACGCGCCCGCATCCGCCCGATTGCCAGCCCTGAAGGGGCCAGCTGTGTAGAGCGGTTGATGGAGCCATATCCGTCGATGCTGGAACGTCAGTTGGCGCGCATGCATGAGACCCGCAAACCCTGACGAACACCGCAGGTACCTTGTGGGAGGGGGCTTGCCCCCGATAGCGGAGTATCAGTTGGCACATCATTAACTGAACTGCCGCCATCGGGGGCAAGCCCCCTCCCACATTTGGATCTTCTCCACCCAGCAAAAAGGCCCGCAGAGTATGCGGGCCTTTTTGCTGGGTGCGGGATCCAGATCAGAACCTGAACACTTCCAGATCCGTGCGAATCGGGGTAGCCATCGGCATCTTCGGCTTTTCCGGGGCAGCAGGCTTGGGCTGGGAAGCCTGTTTGCGGGGTGTCTCGGCAGCGACCGGCGGTTGGTTGGCCAGTGGCTTGAGCGCCACCGACAACTGCTGCGCCAAGTGCTGCAACAACACACCCTGGGCCTGGACCTGGGAGGCGGTGGTGCCGGCATGCTCTTCCTGCAGGTGCACGATGCGGTTATCCCGCACTTGCCCGCGACGGTCGATCAGGCGCCACTGTGCATCCAGGATCGCGGGTTGCGACTTGCCGGAGTCAAGCCGCGTGATCGTCAACAGCACCTGCACATCCGGAGTAAACCCGGATGGCCCTGGTGCCAGCACTACGCGCTGGCTGTCCAGTTGGCCGGCCACCTGGCGCAACATCAGTTGATTGATATCGGACGACAGGCTGCCCGCCCAACGACCATCGGTGGAACCTTGCAGGCTGCCGTCGTTCTGACGTTGTAGCAGGGTTTCACGTTGCAGGTAATCGGCAACGACTACCGGGCCAAGCAATACCGCCATGCCCGCTGTCTGGGCTGGCTGAGCCGGACTTCCGCTGTCCAGCTGGTACAGCGACACTGGCTGGTGCGTGCTGCAACCCGCCAGCCCCAAAAGGCCAGCGAGCATCAAAAATAGAGGAAGGCGTGGAGCAGTCATCATCCCATCCAGGTGGCTGCCACAAGGCGAACCACAATGTAATACTAAAAATAACCTGACACGCTCGGCCACGCCGGCGCTGGAAAGGCCATATCATCCGTGAATATGCGCCATGACTCCAGCGCGAAAGCGTCGATCTACGCGTTAAATCGTAGATCGAGGCCTCTAGTACAGCTTAAACCGGCGTTTCCACCAGCAAGGCGTCCACTCGCTGGAAGCCGCGAGGCAGTTTATTACCACGCCGACCGCGTTCGCCCTTGTAGTGTTCCAGGTCGTCAGGGCGCAATGACAACGTGCGCTTGCCGGCCTGGAGCACCAGGGTAGAGCCTTCCGGGACCACCGCGATGTCGGTCACGTACTCTTCGCGACTGGCCACCCGGTCGCCGGGAATGCCGATAATCTTGTTGCCCTTGCCTTTGCCCAGCTGCGGCAAATCGCTGATCTTGAACACCAGCAAACGCCCTTCGGTGGTCACCGAAGCCAGCCAGTTGCTCTCACGATCATCCACCGGCCTCGGCAGAATCACCTTGGCGTTGTTCGGCAGGCTCAACAAAGCCTTGCCCGCCTTGTTCTTGGCCTGCAGGTCTTCCCCCTTGACCACGAAACCGTAACCGGCGTCGGAGGCGATGACGTACAGTGAATCATCGTCCGGCAGCAACACGCACTCGAAATTCGCCCCCGGTGGTGGCGTTAGGCGCCCGGTCAACGGCTCGCCCTGCCCTCGTGCAGATGGCAGGGTGTGGGCCGGCACCGAATAACTGCGCCCGGTCGAGTCGATAAACACCGCGAACTGGTTGGAACGCCCGGCCGCAGCGGTCTTGAAGCCATCACCAGCTTTGTACGAAAGGCCGGTGGCGTCAATATCATGCCCTTTGGCGGAACGAACCCAACCCTTTTCCGACAGAACGACGGTAATTTTCTCGTTAGGCAACAGCTCGGTTTCTGTCAGCGCCTTCGCTTCAGCACGCTCGACGATAGGCGAACGGCGGTCATCGCCGTAGGTTTCGGCGTCTTTGATCAACTCACTGCGCACCAGCTTCTTGAGCTTGGCTTCGCTGCCCAACAGCGCCTGCAGCTTGGCTTGCTCCTTGAGCAGCGCGTCTTGCTCGTCGCGCAGCTTCATTTCTTCCAGGCGCGCCAACTGGCGCAAGCGGGTGTCGAGAATATAGTCAGCCTGGATTTCACTCAGCTCGAAACGCGCGATCAACTCGGCCTTCGGGTGCTCGGCGGTACGGATGATATGGATCACTTCATCCAGGTTGAGGTAGGCAATCAGCAAACCGTCCAACAGGTGCAAGCGGCGCTCAACCTTGTCGAGGCGGAATTGCAGGCGGCGGCGCACGGTTTGTACGCGGAACTCCAGCCATTCCACCAGCAGATTGCGCAGGTTCTTCAACTGCGGTTTGCCGTCCAGGCCGATGATATTGACGTTGACCCGATAGCTGGACTCCAGGTCGGTGCTGGCAAACAAATGCTGCATCAACACTTCATGATCCACCCGGCTATTGGTCGGGATGATCACGATGCGGCACGGGTTCTCATGGTCGGACTCGTCACGCAGGTCGGCCACTTGCGGCAGTTTCGATGGCTTGGCCTGCATCAATGCGGCGATCTGCTCCAGCACCTTGGCACCGGACACCTGGTGCGGCAGCGCGGTGACAATGATGTCGCCGTCTTCGATGTGGTACACGGCGCGCATGCGCACCGAGCCCTTGCCGGTTTCGTACATCTTCAACAGGTCGGCACGGGGCGTGATGATTTCCGCTTCGGTCGGGTAATCCGGGCCCTGGATATGCTCGCAAAGCTGCTCGACCGTAGCCTTGGGCTCATCCAGCAAGCGCACGCAGGCAGTGGCGACTTCGCGCAGGTTGTGCGGCGGTACGTCGGTGGCCATGCCGACCGCGATACCCGTGGTGCCATTGAGCAGGATATTCGGCAAACGTGCCGGCAATACCAAAGGTTCGTCGAGGGTTCCGTCAAAGTTCGGGCCCCAGTTCGCAGTGCCCTGGCCCAATTCGCTGAGCAGTACTTCGGAGTAACGCGACAATCGCGCCTCGGTATAACGCATGGCAGCGAAGGACTTGGGATCATCCGGCGCCCCCCAGTTGCCCTGGCCGTCCACCAGGGTGTAGCGGTAGCTGAACGGCTGGGCCATCAGCACCATGGCCTCATAGCACGCCGAATCGCCGTGGGGGTGGAACTTACCGAGCACGTCACCGACGGTACGCGCCGACTTCTTGTGCTTGGAATCGGCGTCCAGGCCCAACTCACTCATGGCATAGATGATGCGCCGTTGCACGGGCTTCAGGCCGTCGCCGATATGCGGCAAGGCACGGTCCATGATCACGTACATGGAGTAGTTGAGGTAGGCATTTTCGGTGAAGTCAGCCAGCGACCGGCGTTCTACGCCATCTAAGCTGTCTGCGAGGATGTCACTCATGCGGGCCTCATCATTGTTGGGTAACGCGCAGCGGAACTGCCGCTGCGTCGGGTCATTTGAAAAAACTGCGGGCTCATGGCTGGGCGCTCCAGCCACCGTCGGGGGCGGCGAAACGATAGACCATGGGGCGTTTTTCACCATCGGCGCGGAGGCCAAAATTATTGTCGATACCGATCCACGCGCCGTCGGCATCCACCACCAGGGCTTCGGCCAGTCCATAAGCCTGTGCATAACGTCGCGGCGGCGTGAGCATCTGGTCGGCAAACGACCAGCACAGCTCGACCTTGGCCGTGAGCGTATCGCGCCGGCAAATCTGGAACGCATTGCGCTCCAGGGTAAACAGCTTGCCGTTGAACAGCGCCAGGTCGGCAAAGTCCTTGGATACCGCCTTGGCGTTGGTGAACTGCGCCGGCTGCACTTCCTGGCCGGCCTCACTCAACAACACACAGGCGCCGTCGCAATCCCATACGCTCTGGCCACGCTTGATCGAGATCAAGCCACGGCGTTCACGCTCGGCGGCCAGCCAGATCTGATTGCCTTCGGGGTTTACCGCCAGGCCTTCGAACAAGGCATTGAAGTGCAGCAACATGCCACTGGCCCGGGCTTCGCGCACCATGCCGGGGGCAATTTTCAACCATTCGGGCGCGCCAGTCGCCGGGACCTGCAACACCGCCGCATGGGCTTCGCTGACAATGTAGCGATTACCCACGGCATCACAGCTGATGCCTTCAAAATCCAGGTCACCGCCGCGAATGAACGAAGCGGCCTTGGTGCGCGAACGCAATCCCCAAGGCAGACCGGACTCGGGCACGGGCGGCACATCGATCTGCACCGCTTCGGCGTTCCAGGTAGGCGCGCCGGTATCCAGCCGGTAGATCTGATCGTCATCCCGATCAGAAACCGTCCACAGTTCCTTGCCACACAACGCCAGGCCCGAAAGGTTGCCGCCGCGCATGCCGTCCACCGGGTGCTCGGACACCAGCTTGAGCTCCGCCACGGGCGCGGCAACCACCTGGGTGGCCGCCAGCCCGCTCAACATCAGGATTGCCAGGGCGAAGCCTGTGCGCATCAGCCCAGAACCTCGGCCAGGTTGCCTTTGGATTCCAGCCAGGCCTTGCGATCCGGCGCACGCTTCTTCGCCAGCAGCATGTCCATCATTTCCGACGTGCCGGCGAAGTCTTCCAGGGTCAACTGCACCAGGCGCCGGGTGTTCGGGTCCATGGTGGTTTCGCGCAGTTGGGGCGGGTTCATCTCACCCAGGCCCTTGAATCGCGTGACCTGAGGCTTACCGCGTTTCTTCTCGGCCACCAGGCGATCAAGGATGCCATCGCGCTCGGCTTCGTCCAGAGCGTAGAAAATCTCCTTGCCCAGGTCGATGCGATACAGCGGCGGCATGGCGACGTAGACGTGACCGGCATCCACCAACGGGCGGAAATGCTGCACGAACAACGCGCACAGCAAGGTGGCGATGTGCAGGCCGTCGGAGTCGGCGTCGGCGAGGATACAGATCTTGCCGTAGCGCAGTTGGCTCATGTCCGCCGCACCCGGGTCGACCCCGATAGCCACGGCGATGTTATGCACTTCCTGACTGGCCAGCACTTCGCTGCCGTCGACTTCCCAGGTGTTGAGGATCTTGCCGCGCAGCGGCAGGATCGCCTGGAACTCCTTGTCCCGCGCTTGCTTGGCGGAACCGCCGGCGGAATCACCTTCGACCAGGAACAGCTCGGAGCGCATCGGGTCCTGCCCGGCGCAATCGGCCAGCTTGCCCGGCAATGCCGGGCCCTGGGTGATGCGCTTGCGCTCGACCTTTTTGCTGGCCTTCAAGCGCCGACCGGCGTTGTTGATCGCCAATTCGGCCAGGGCCAGGCCCAGCTCCGGGTGCTCGTTGAGCCACAGGCTGAAAGCGTCCTTGACCACACCGGAGACAAACGCTGCCGCTTCACGGGACGACAGGCGCTCCTTGGTCTGGCCGGAAAATTGCGGCTCCTGCATCTTCATCGACAGCACGAACGCGATGCGCTCCCATACGTCTTCCGGCGCCAGCTTCACACCACGCGGCAACAGGCTGCGGTATTCGCAGAATTCGCGCATGGCGTCCAGCAAGCCTTGGCGCAAACCGTTGACATGGGTGCCGCCCTGGGCGGTGGGGATCAGGTTGACGTAGCTTTCCTGTACGCTGTCGCCACCTTCGGGCAACCACAGCAGCGCCCAGTCGACGGCTTCCTTATTACCCGCCAGGCTGCCGCAGAACGGCTCGTTGGGCAGGCGTTCGAAGTCGCTGACAGAGTCTTCGAGATACGAGCGCAGGCCGTCTTCGTAGTGCCACTCGACCTTCTCGCCGGTGCCCTTGTCTTCAAAGCTGACCAATAGACCCGGGCACAACACAGCCTTGGCCTTGAGCACATGCTTGAGGCGGCTGATGGAAAATTTCGGCGAATCGAAGTATTTCGGGTCCGGGGCGAAGTACACGCTGGTACCGGTATTGCGCTTGCCAACAGTGCCGACCACTTCCAGCTCGGTGGCTTTATAGCCATCGGCGAAGGTCATCTGGTACTCGTTGCCGTCGCGCTTGACCTTGACCCGCACCTGGGTCGACAGCGCGTTGACCACGGAAATACCCACACCGTGCAAACCACCGGAGAACTGGTAGTTCTTATTGGAGAACTTGCCGCCAGCGTGCAGCTTGGTGAGGATCAGCTCGACGCCCGATACACCCTCTTCAGGGTGGATGTCCACCGGCATGCCGCGACCATCGTCGGACACTTCCAGGGAGTGGTCGGCATGGAGGATGACTTGTACCGACTTGGCGTGCCCGGCCAAGGCTTCGTCGACGCTGTTGTCGATGACTTCCTGGGCAAGGTGGTTCGGCCGACTGGTGTCGGTGTACATACCGGGACGTTTGCGCACCGGGTCGAGGCCCGAGAGGACTTCGATGGCGTCGGCGTTATAAGAGCTAGCGCTGGGAGTGGCCATGGGGTCTCGTCGTGAGTCGTTCGATTAAAAAGTGACCTGCGATTTTCTACAGTGACGAAAAATCGAAGGATTGATACTGATCTGCGCCAATGCCGGCAAAGCTCAACAGTGCCGGCAATTGCTCGGCGAACCCCTGGTAACCATGGTCGCCACCGGCCTGGATGCGCAATGCACAGGCCCGGTAATACTGCTGGGCGAGGCGATAGTCCAGGGTTTCATCCCCGGTCTGCAACCACACCTGATAACGCGCGGCATCCTGGGGTGCCGGTACTTCAAGTTCGGCCAGCGCCGCGACGTGATCGTGGGTCAATTCCCAGGTCTCATCGGTGTAGAGGTTCTTCTGGGTGCCCAGGTAACCGTCGAACATCCGATGGGGGCTGACCGCCGGGTTGACCAGCAGCGCCTTTAGACCATGGCGTTCGGCAAGATGGGTTGCATAGTAGCCGCCGAGTGAGCTGCCGACCAGCAGCGGCCGCCCCAGTTGGTCAATGGCCTGCTCCAATTGCGGAATAGCCTGACGCGGGTGGTGATGCAGGGCCGGCACACGCAGTTGGTCGGCCAGGCCGAGGGCACCCATCACGGTGATCAACTGACTGGCCTTGTTGGACGCCGGAGCACTGTTGAAACCGTGGATATACAGGATCGAAGCGGACATGCCGGGCTCTCCGTGCGTGGGCCAAAGAGGCGCAGTTTACAGGGATCGGAGTGAGGTGTGAGCACCCGATCTTCCAGACACCGCAGAACCCATGTGGGAGGGGGCTTGCTCCCGATGGCGGTGTGTCAGCCCCAATAGCTGTGACTGACCCACCGCCATCGGGAGCAAGCCCCCTCCCACATTTGATCAGTGTTTGCAGGTCTTAATAGCCGTTGCTGCCGTAGTCGACGGTAAACGCGAAGTCCCGAAGCCGTTCCACCCCAGTCTCCAACCGTCCGTCGGCATGCAAGCGAAGCCAGCGATACCCCGGCGCTTGCTCGCTGACCTGGAAGTCCTCGCTGCCCGGCGCGAACTGGATACAGGTGGACGGCGACGCCAGTAACCGCAGCCCGTTGCGCTCGCGGTCGATCTCCTGGTGCACGTGCCCCCAGAGCAGCGCCCGCGCTTGCGGGAAGCGGTCAAGCACGGCAAACAGCGCCTCGGGATTACGCAGGCCGATAGGCTCCATCCACGCACAACCGATGGACACTGGATGATGGTGCAGGCACACCAGATGATGACGGTTCGGCGCTTCGCTCAGTGCCTGGGCGAGCAGCTGCAGTTGCTGGTCCTGCAAGTAGCCCGGCACCGAGCCGGGTACGGCCGAGTCCAACAGGGTAATGCGCCAGTTACCGATATCCACCACCGGCTCGAGCAAATCACTGTGCACGGCCGCCTGGGCCATGACCTGCGGCTCGTCGTGATTGCCCGGGATCCAGCGCGCCGGGGCGTCGATCGGCCGGGTCATGTCACGAAATTGCTGGTAGGACTTGAGCGTGCCGTCCTGGGACAGGTCACCGGTGGCCAGCACCAGATCGATCCGCGGCTGTTGCTCGCGCACCAGTTCGATCACCCGCTGCAAGCTGGCACGGGTATTCATGCCCAATAGGGTGGTGTCCGCCTCGGCGAACAAATGGCTGTCGGACAGCTGCACCAACAACGCGCTGGCGTCGGGGTTCACGTTGGATACGCTCGGCAAGGCGCTCTCCCAAGGCAATCACTGGAATGGATAGGTGGCGCGATTATGCTAGGGCAGGACACAAAGAGGAAAGCTGGGCAAGCAGACGCAGTTCACATCTACCGCACGACTTCAAACTCATGACCCAAGGCCAGGCAGTGGCTCAGCCATTCCCCGAGGAACACATTGAGCTGTGCTTTCTCGTCGGGTTGGTGCATGAACACATTCGGGTAAGGATAGATGCTGCGAAAGCGTCGCGCATGCTCGGCGCTGATCACTTCGGCCATACGCGCATCGTGGTACACCTGCACCTCCAATTGCGGCACCGGCAGCCAAGGCAGACTGTGCTCCTGGCGCACGCGCAGCGTAGTGGTGTAGGGGCAGGTGAGGATGACCTCCAGGGCTAGCACGCCAAGCATCTGGTCACCCTGGGTCACCGCTATGCGCCGCGCCTCGGGGGTGTGGCGCATGTCGGGGAGCAGGCGCATCAGCCGCGCGTAGTTGGCCTCGCAGGCGGCTTGCAGCCCGATCAGGTCAACTCGGTAACGTTCCCGTGCCTTTACTGCCATAACCCCCTCACTTCCGCGCGATTAAGCGCAAGCCACTGCAGGGCGATGATGCTGGCTGCATTGGAAATCTTGCCGTCGCGCACCGCTTGCAAGGCATCTTCGAACGCCCAGGCGGTAACGCGGATATCTTCTGCTTCTTCTTCCAATCCATGGACGCCGCCAGCGCCCGAGCTGTCGCAGCGGCCCAGGTACAGGTGGACAAATTCGGTACTGCCGCCGGGCGAAGGAAAATACTTGGTGATCGGCCACAGCGCGGAGAATGTCAACCCAGCTTCCTCCTCGGCCTCGCGGTGTGCAACTTCCTCCGGTTGTTCGTCCTTGTCAATCAGGCCGGCGACCATCTCCACCAGCCACGGATTACCGGCGCGCCCCATGGCGCCGACGCGGAACTGTTCGATCAACACCACCTCATCACGTTGTGGATCGTAGGGCAGCACGCACACAGCATCATGACGCACGAAGACTTCGCGGTTGATCACCCGGCTCATGCCGCCATCGAACTTCTCGTGGCGCAATTGCACGCGATCGAGCTTGTAGAAGCCCTGGTAGGCATTGTCGCGCTGAACGATCTCGATTCTGTTCGGCGTGGACTTGGCAATGTCCGTCATATTTTTCCTCAATGTCTGCGTGCAATTCGCGCCATCCTAACGCGCCAATGCCCGTTGATGCAGCCCCTTTCCGGTTGCCGGGACAGGCGGCGGACGTCAAACTCACCCTTATCAGTCTAGTGGCGAACTGACGGCCTCGTCGGCAGTCCAAGCGCTACTCTTTTTCGCTTTCCACCGATTTACGAAGGACACACATGTCGCTTTTAAGAATCGCCTCCGTGGCCTGTATTGCCTTGACCCTGGGTGCCTGCCAAAGCCTGTTCCAACCCGGCCATCTCAAGCCGCTGGACACCACACCCGATAAAACGGAGCAGATCAAGCCCGGCTGCGACAGCCCTGACTGCCCGCTGGTGAACATCGATACCCTGCACTTCCCGGCCGAGCCGCAGCTCGACACCCTGGTAGAGCAACGCCTGCTGCAAATGACCCGCACCACCCCGGGTGCTGCCGTGCCGGCCACCTTGAATGCCTATCGTGACAAGTTCCTGCGTGAATCGCCGAACCGCCACAGCATGTACTTGCAGGCCAAGGTACGCGAGCAGCATGACGGACTGGTGATCATTGAAGTGTCCAGCTACCTGGACACCGGCGTCGCCCACGGCGAGCCGGGGCGCGGCTTCATTAATTATTCACGCCTGCTGCATAAGGAACTGAACCTGGCCGACATGCTGCTGCCCGGCCAGGAACAGGCGTTCTGGAACACCGCGAAGGTCGCCCACAACACTTGGCTGATCAACTCGCAGATGGATCGCGACCCAGAGTTCGTGAAGAACTGGCCGTTCCAGAAAACCCCGAACGTGGCCCTGACCAGCAGCGGCGTGGTACTCAAGTACAACGTCGCCACCATCGCCCCATACGCCATGGGGCTGATCGAAATGACCATCCCCTATGCGCGCCTCAGCGGTGTGATCAAGCCTGACCTGGTGCCGGCTCGCCACTGAAGGGGGTGAAGGCCCAAGGGGGCTATCTCTGAGGGGGTTTGTTATTTGGGAGATGGCTATCGGGGCAAAGCCCCTCCCACACTTCAATTGTGAACACAGTCAAATGTGAGAGGGGCGGTGCGACAATTCGACTTGCCCCCGATGAAGCCGGTACAAGCAACTGCGCTTGCGGATCAGACCTTCTGGTACAGCTGGCTACCTTCGCGCTTGAACCGCTCCGCCTGCTCAGCCAAGCCCTTGGCCACGTCCACTTTCACCGCCTCAATACGCTGGTTGGCGGCGTATTCGCGTACTTCCTGGGTAATTTTCATCGAGCAGAACTTCGGCCCGCACATGGAGCAAAAGTGCGCGACCTTGGCCGAATCCTTCGGCAGGGTTTCATCGTGGTAGGAACGTGCAGTGTCCGGGTCCAGGCCGAGGTTGAACTGGTCTTCCCAGCGGAACTCGAAGCGCGCCTTGCTCAAGGCGTTATCGCGAATCTGCGCACCCGGATGGCCTTTGGCGAGATCGGCGGCGTGCGCGGCGATCTTGTAGGTGATGATCCCGGTTTTCACGTCATCCTTGTTCGGCAAACCCAGGTGTTCCTTGGGCGTGACGTAGCAAAGCATCGCGCAACCGAACCAGCCGATCATCGCCGCACCGATACCCGAAGTGATGTGGTCATAGCCCGGTGCGATGTCGGTGGTCAGCGGGCCGAGGGTGTAGAACGGCGCCTCGTCGCAGCACTCCAGTTGCTTGTCCATGTTCTCCTTGATCAGTTGCATCGGCACGTGGCCAGGGCCTTCGATCATGGTTTGTACGTCGTGCTTCCAGGCGATCTTGGTCAGCTCGCCCAGGGTCTCCAGCTCGCCGAACTGTGCGGCGTCGTTGGCATCGGCGACCGAGCCCGGGCGCAGGCCGTCACCCAGGGAGAAGCTGACGTCATAGGCCTTCATGATTTCGCAGATCTCGTCGAAATGCGTGTAGGTGAAGTTCTCTTTGTGGTGCGCCAGGCACCACTTGGCCATGATTGAGCCGCCGCGCGAGACGATACCGGTGACGCGTTTGGCGGTCAGCGGTACGTAGCGCAGCAACACACCAGCGTGGATGGTGAAATAGTCGACGCCTTGCTCCGCCTGCTCGATCAGGGTATCGCGGAACAGCTCCCAGGTCAGGTCTTCGGCGGCGCCGCCGACTTTCTCCAGGGCCTGGTAGATCGGCACGGTGCCGATCGGCACCGGCGAGTTGCGGATAATCCACTCGCGGGTCTCATGAATGTGCTTGCCCGTGGACAAATCCATCACGGTGTCCGACCCCCAGCGAATGCCCCAGGTCAGTTTCGCCACTTCTTCTTCAATGGACGAACCCAGTGCGCTGTTGCCGATGTTACCGTTGATCTTCACCAGGAAGTTACGCCCGATGATCATGGGTTCCAGTTCGGTGTGGTTGATGTTGGCCGGAATGATCGCTCGGCCACGGGCGATCTCCTCGCGCACAAATTCCGGGGTGATGATTTTCGGCACGCTGGCGCCGAAGCTGTGACCGGCGTGCTGCTGGTCCAACAGGCCGCTGGCGCGGGCTTCTTCCAACTTCATATTTTCGCGGATGGCGACGTATTCCATCTCGGCAGTGATGATGCCTTTGCGCGCGTAGTGCATCTGCGTAACGTTGGCGCCGGCCTTGGCGCGGCGCGGGTTCTTCACGTGGGCAAAACGCAGGGCGGTCAATTCGGCATCGCTCAGGCGCTGCTGGCCAAAGTGCGAGCTCAGGCCCGTCAGGCGCTCTGTATCGCCTCTGGACTCGATCCAGGGCGAGCGCACATCAGCCAGGCCCTTGCGCACGTCGATGACAACATTGGGGTCTGTGTAGGGGCCGGAGGTGTCGTAGACCACCACGGGGGCGTTGATTTCGCCACCAAACTCAGTGGGGGTCACATCCAGGCTGATTTCCCGCATGGGCACGCGGATATCGGGGCGCGAGCCCTGTACGTAGATTTTTTGCGAACGGGTAAACGGCTGCACGGAGCCGGAGTCGACCTTGGCCGATTCACTCAGGTGCACGGTATTTTTTAGTTTTGTCGTCATCACGGGCTCTCCAACTTATCCAGGCGGTGGATTTTTGTCGGAGCGAACCTGTGACGGATGGACGCACTGAAACCAGTGCTGTGCTCGGTACTCGAGGGCCGTTCGATGGTCGAACAACATCCCGGACGAAGCACAAGAGGACTCGCCGGGTGACGAGAAATCTTGTTCCCTACGCAGGCGTTAACCTGATCAGGTTCAACGGGATCCGGTATTTACCGATCTCAGCCTTCCAACAAGGCACCCCGACAAGAACTCGGCCAGTCTAGACCATGGCGCGGGCAAATTGCCAATAGCGGTGCATTCAGCGTGATGAATGGCGTGATCGTGGGATTGTTGTGCCGTGATCCGGCCACTACACTCGGGCACTGCCTCAAGGCTTGACGCCAGGAATGGCCAGCCTTAGCCTTGAGCGCTAAATTATCGCCGTAATATTTAAACTAGGGATCGCCTCATGCTGCGCAAACTCTCACTGGCTCTTGCCGTGTCTTGTGCGACCAATGGAATGGTCTGGGCAGCTGAAGCGCCCTTGTCCACCAATACCGACCTGGTCAGCGTCTATCAGGAAGCGGCGCACAACAACGCCGACCTGGCCGCTGCCCGCGCCCAATATGGCGCGCAAAAAGAAGTAGTGCCCCAGGCTCGTGCCGGCTTGCTGCCAAACCTGTCGGCCGGTGCCGACAGCAATAATGTGCGCACCCAGATCGACCAGCCGGCCGCCACGGCCAACCGCGACGCCCACTCCTGGCGCGCCACACTGAGCCAGCCGCTGTTCCGCGCTGATCGCTGGTTCCAACTGCAAGCCGCCGAAGCCGTCAACGAACAAGCCTCGCTGCAACTGTCGGCCACCGAGCAGAACCTGATCCTGCAAAGCGCCGAGAGCTACTTCGCCGTGCTGCGCGCCCAGGACAACCTGGCCTCGACCAAGGCCGAAGAAAATGCCTTCAAGCGCCAGCTCGACCAGTCCAACGAACGTTTTGACGTGGGCCTGTCGGACAAGACCGATGTACTGCAATCCCAGGCCAGCTATGACACGGCCCGGGCCAACCGCATCGTTGCCCAGCGCCAGGTAGATGACGCCTTCCAAGCGCTGATCACCCTGACCAATCGCCAATACAATTCTATCCAGGGCATCGTCCACACCCTGCCCGTGCTGCCGCCGGCACCGAACGACGCCAAAGCCTGGGTCGAAACGGCCGGTCGCCAGAACCTCAACCTGCTGGCCAGCAACTACGCGGTGACCGCCGCCGAAGAAACCCTGCGCCAGCGCAAGGCCGGGCACTTGCCGACCCTCGACGCCGTCGCGCAATACGAAAAAGGTGACAACGACGCCCTGGGTTTCAGCAACCCGAATCAGTTGCCCATCCCGTACGGCGGTGATGTCTCCCAACGCACAATTGGGCTGCGTTTGAACATCCCGATTTACAGCGGCGGGCTTACCAGCTCGCAAGTGCGCGAATCCTATTCACGCCTGGACCAGACCGAGCAACAACGCGAGGGCCTGCGCCGCCAGGTGGTGGAAAACACCCGTAACCTGCACCGTGCTGTGAACACCGATGTGGAACAGGTGCAAGCACGCCGCCAGTCGATCATCTCCAACCAGAGCGCGGTGGAAGCCACGGAAATCGGCTATCAGGTGGGCACGCGCAATATTGTTGACGTGCTGGATGCACAGCGCCAGCTGTACTCCTCGGTGCGCAACTACAACAACAGCCGCTACGATTACATCCTCGACAACCTGCGCTTGAAGCAAGCGGCGGGCACCCTGAATCCAGGGGACCTGCAAGACCTGGCGCGCTACCTCAAGGCCGACTACAACCCGGACAAAGACTTCCTGCCGCCGGACCTGGCCAAGGCCGCCGCAGAGCAGCTCAAGGCCCGCCCGGGCTATTGATCACACTGCAAAACCAATGTGGGAGGGGGCTTGCTCCCACATTTGATGGGTGTCGGGTCAGTGAGCGATTAATCTTTCCAAACCGTCCAAAAGGCGTTTTAACGCCCCCTGATTGGCACGCATCACTTTCAACCCCGCCTGCGCCATCCTGCGCGCATCCTGCGGCAGCTCGAACAGCTGCCTCACCGCTTCGGCCAAACCTTCTGCGTCATCCACCTCACGCAACGCCCCTGCGTCACGCATCATCGCGGTGATGTCGAGGAAGTTGAATACATGTGGCCCCATGATCACCGGCTTACCCAAAGCCGCCGGCTCAAGCGGATTGTGCCCACCGGTCGCCACCAGGCTGCCGCCGACAAAGGCGCTATCGGCCAGAGCGTAGAGAAACAGCAACTCGCCCATGGTGTCACCGAGCAACACGCAGGTTTGCGCAGTCACCGGCTCGCCACTGGAGCGACGTACCGTGGCATAGCCCTGCTGCACGCAACGCTCAAACACCGGGCCAAAGCGTTCCTGATGACGCGGTACCAGAATCAGCAATGCATTGGGGTAGCTGGCAAGCAATTGGCGATGCGCCGCGAGCACTACTTCATCTTCGCCTTCGTGGGTACTGGCTGCGATCCACACTAGCCGTTCACCGGCGCCCCATTGTTCACGCAACGCGGCGGCGCGTTCCGGCAATTGCGGATCGATGCTCAGGTCGAACTTGATCGAACCGGTAACCTCCACGGTTTCAGGGCGCGCGCCGAGACTGCGAAATCGCTCGGCCTCGGTTTCAGTCTGCACGGCGAACAGGCTCATTTCCGAGAGCATCGGCGCAGTCAGCTTGGCGAAACGCGCATACCCCTTGGCCGAACGCGCCGACAACCGTGCATTGGCCAGTGCCACCGGGATACCGCGCTGGGCGCAGGCATGGATATGGTTAGGCCAGAGCTCCGTTTCCATGATCACCGCCAGCCTGGGCTGCACGCGATCAAGAAATCGCTTGGCGGCGCAAGGCAAGTCGTAAGGCAAGTAGCAGTGCTGGATGCGCGGCTCGTTGGCGAACAGTGCCTGGATCCGCTCGGAACCGGTGGGCGTCATGCAGGTGACGGTGATCGGCAGCTGTGGATAACGCTCCAACAAACCACGGACCATCGGCGCGGCGGCAATGCTTTCGCCCACCGACACGGCATGCACCCAGATCCCGCCGGGACGCATCGCCGGCAAGCCATAGGAAAACCGTTCGCCCACACGCTTGGCATAGGCCGGCGCCTTGCGCGCACGCAACCACAAACGTAAGGCCACCAACGGCAGCGCCAGGTAAAACAGACAGCTGTAGAGAGTTCTATTCATGGCGGCGGAGTTTATCGGCTTTTTCAGTCGATCGCCTGCAAGCACTCGGCAAAACGTTTGGCCAGGAAGCGAGCGGCGGGTCCAAGGTGTTCATCGCGGCGCCACACCAACTCCACCACCAACGCCGGCGGCGTCCATTCGCTGGCCAACTCGACCATCTGTTGTTGATAGGTTGGGTACTGCACGATATGCCGAGGCAGCCAGGCCCAGCCCAGGCCACTCATCAGCCATTCGGCGAGTACGTAGAAACTGTCGGCGCGCCACACCAACGGGCTGGCCGCCTCGCTGCCGGGGTAGACGCTGGTCTGGGTCGACATCAGCAACTGCCGAAACTGAGCCAAGTGCTGGCACGTCACGTACTTTTCCTTGGCCAGCGGGTGATTGACCCCGCATACCGTGACCATTTCCACACTGCCCACCACCCGTCGCTCCAGGGCCTCGGGGATCTGATCGTGGTAGAACAACAGCCCCAAGTCCGCTTTGCGCTCCACCAGCTTGCGCGCCACGTCGCCCTGGGCGGCGCTGGAGAGCTGCACTTCCAGCAGCGGGTAGTGCACCGCCAGTGCCTCGAGGCTATCGAGCACCGGCTGGAACAACATCGCCTCATCCTGGGCCAGGCGCAGGCAGGCTTCCTCGCCGCGGGTCAAGGACAGCGCCCGGCCGTTGAGCCGCTCACACTGGCGCAGCACTTCGCGCGCTTCCTCCAGCAATACGGCGCCGGCCTCGGTCAAACTCGGCTGGCGGCCGCTGCTACGCTCAAACAGGCTCACGCCCAAGTCCGCTTCCAGCAGCGCAATACCATTGCTGATCGCCGACTGGGCCTTGCGCTGATCGCGGGCGACGGCCGAAAACGAACGCCGTTCGGCGACGCTGACAAACAGGCGCATCTGTTCCAGGTTCCATTGCACGCTCATGACTCAACCCATCTCCAATCCAGATAGGTAATGACTTTACCGCATCTGGCAAACGACTAGAATGCCGACCTTATCGAGTACCTAACACACCGAGGGTTTCCCCATGAATGCCGCCTATATTTACCTGGCCATTGCCATTTGCTCGGAAGTGGTCGCGACCGTCTCCATGAAAGCGGTCAAGGGCTTGAGCACACCGATCCCGTTGCTGTTGATGATTGTGGGTTATGGCGTCGCGTTCTGGATGCTCACCTTGGTGGTGCGTACCGTGCCGGTGGGCATAGCCTATGCGGTCTGGGCAGGGCTGGGGATTGTGATGGTCAGCGTCGCAGCGTTGTTCATCTATGGGCAGAAGCTGGATGTCCCGGCGATGCTGGGCATGGGCCTGATTGTGCTGGGCGTGGTGGTGATTCAGCTGTTCTCGAAAACCGTGGGGCACTGACCACCACTCAACAGCCTGTATACTGCGCCTCTTGTCTTGAACACTGAGGTTGCCGATGCCATCCGTTATTTCCACCGACGTTCTGATTGTCGGCGCCGGGGTTGCCGGCCTCTGGCTTAACGCACGCCTGCGCCGCCAGGGGTTTTCCACGGTAGTAGTGGAAAGCGCCACCCTGGGTGGCGGGCAAAGCGTGAAGTCCCAGGGCATCATCCACGGCGGTGCGAAATACGCCCTGCACGGCGCCCTCACCGGCGCCTCCGAAGCCATTGCCGACATGCCGCGCCGCTGGCGTGAAGCCTTGACAGGCGACGGTGAGCTGGACCTGTCCGGCGTACGCGTACTGTCCCAAGCCCATTACCTGTGGTCACCGGGTACCCTCGCTGGCAACCTCACCAGCTTCTTCGCCAGCAAGGCCGTGCGCGGGCGCGTCGATCAGGTCAAGGGCGACGAGTTGCCCGCGGCCCTGCAAGACCGCCGTTTCAAGGGCAAGGTCTATCGCCTGGCGGAGTTGGTGGTGGACGTACCGAGTCTGATTGACCGCCTGGCGCAACTGGCGGGTGACGGCTTGCTTGCCGGCCAGCACATCGAGCCCCTGCTCGAGGACGGCACCTTGGTGGGCTTGAAGGTCGACGGCCGCGAGATCCGTGCCCAACGCATCGTATTGAGTGCCGGCGGTGGAACCGCCGATGTGCTCGCGGCCCTGGGCCTGAGCCAGCCGGCCATGCAAAAACGCCCGCTGCATATGATCATCGCCAAGGGCCCGGGCCTCAAACCCCTGTATGCCCATTGCCTGGGCGGCGGCACCAAGCCGCGCATCACCGTGACCACACACCCGGCTGCCGACGGCAACTGGGTATGGTACATGGGCGGCGATATCGCCGAGGCTGATGGCGTGGCACGCACACCAGAAGAACAGATCGCCACCGCACAGAAGGAGTTGGCGCAATTGCTGCCCTGGATCGACATGAGCCAGACCCAGTGGGCAACCCTGCGGGTGGATCGCGCCGAACCGCTGCAATCGGGGCTGACCCGCCCCGATAACGCCTTCCTCGCCGAAGAAGGCCGCCTGTTGGTCGGTTGGCCGACCAAGCTGGCCCTGGCGCCGGACTTCGCCGACCGGGTCCTGCACGCCCTGGAACGCGACGGCATCCGCCCCGGCGCCAGCGCGCCGCTGCCCGACCTGCCAAAACCGACTATCGGCCAACCTGCCTGGGAGCAACTGTTGCCATGAGCCTGCTAACCCTGCACGACTTTCATCGGCCCTTGGGCAACACCGGCCTGCGGGTGTCGCCACTGGGCCTGGGTACCGTCAAGCTGGGCCGCGACCAGGGGGTGAAATACCCCAGCGGCTTTCAAATCCCCAGCGACGAAGCGGCACGCAGGCTACTGCTCCTGGCCCGCTCGCTGGGCATCAACCTGATCGACACCGCACCGGCCTACGGCATGAGCGAAGAGCGCCTGGGCCCGTTATTGCGCGGGCAACGCAAGGACTGGGTAATCGTCAGCAAGGTCGGCGAAGAATTTGCCAATGGCGTGTCCCGGCACGATTTCAGCGCGGACCATACGCGGATGTCGATTGAACGCAGCCTGAAACGCCTTGAAACGGATTTTATCGACCTGGTGCTGGTGCATTCCGATGGCAACGACTTGCATATCCTCAACGATTGCGAGGTTTACCAGACCCTGGCAGAACTGAAAAAAGACGGCAAGATTCGCGCTTTCGGTTTTTCCGGCAAGACCGTCGAAGGCGGCGTAAAAGCGTTGGAACAGGGTGATTGCGCGATGGTCACCTACAACCTCAACGAGCAGGCCGAAAAAGCCGTGATCGATTATGCAGCAGCCCATGGCAAAGGCATCCTGGTGAAAAAGGCCCTGGCCAGCGGCCACGTGTGCCTGGAGCCAGGAGTGGATCCAATTGATGCCAGTTTCAAGCTGTTGTTTGCGCAAACGGGCGTCGCCAGTGCTATTGTCGGGACCATTAATCCGCTGCACCTGGCCCATAACGCGGCGACCGCTGCCCGGGTCATCCGTCAACTCTGATGCCGCCGACGCGGCCGACCCCGTCGCAAGAAGGAGCCGACATGCCGCGAACGCTGATTCGAAAAAACCCGAGTAACTTCAAGACACTGCCGCTGCACGTCGAAGCCACCCCCGAGGGCCTGAGCTACCAGAGCGTCGGCATGCCGCTCAATTTTGCCCAGACCCTGCAACGGCGCAAGCCGGTAGAGGTTCCGGACGCCGAGCGCTTCGCCCTCGAACTGGCGAACCTGGGCGTATCGGTACGCCTGACCCTGCACTGGCAGAACAAGGATTACTGGGTGCTGGTGCGCCAACGCCGCCAGGACCGCGGCGATGTGGTGCTCAAGTTGATCTCCGGCTACGTCCCGGCCCATGAACTGAACCTGCCGCTGCACACCGCCATCCAGGAAATTGCCGAGGAATGCTTGCTCGAAACTCCGGAAGGCTGGCTCGGCGGACGTTTCAACGACACTTGGCTGCCGGCGCCCTACTCCGCCGCCCTGCATTACCGCGAAGCCCTGCCGTTTCGCCTGAGTCCCTTGTCCGGCGCCGCTCGCCCGGTACGCTGCGCCACCACTCAATTGATCGAGCGCCCGCGGGCCTACGTGCACCTGCCGACGGCGTCACTGCAGTTGATTTATGACCTGCGCCTGGAAGTGCCGAAGGAAGCCAAGTCCCTCAGCTTGTTCCATGTGGATGAACGCCTCGAAGGCGACCAACTGGTGGCGCGCCTGGACCGCCAGCGCCCGGACCTATACCTGATGCCATTGAAAGACGGCGAGCCGCTCGCCGAGTTGTACACCGTAAAGAAAGACCAGCTGTACCCGGCCAGCACACGCGGTTTGTACCTGGCGGAAAGCTTCGCCCGGCAGGAAGGCTGGCTGGTGCGCGATGAGCGGATTCGCTGGAAGGATTGGCTAAGAGAGCAGGGCCTGGCAGAACCGGAAAAGGACTCGAAACTCAAGCGCCTGACCGGCAAGGCACGGCAGATGCTGCGCAAGATCGTGCCGAAGAAGAGCTAGGGGCGAGCAGGCTCGCCCCGGGCGTCACGGGTATTACTCGTTGTTGCGGATCTTTTCGACGATAGCAGTGGTAGAGCTGTTTTCAACCAGCCCCAGCACTTTGACCGTGCCGCCATAGGCACTGACGATATCCGCACCGACGACCTTATCGACGGTATAGTCACCGCCCTTGACCAGCACGTCGGGCTTGACCTGGGCCAGCAGGTTCTCCGGGGTATCTTCGGAGAAGCTGATCACCCAGTCCACAGCACCCAGCCCCGCCAGCACCGCCATGCGCCGGTCGACACTGTTGATCGGACGGCCCGGGCCCTTCAGGCGGCTGACCGACGCATCGTCGTTGACCGCGACAATCAGGCGATCGCCTTGGGCACTCGCCTGCTCCAGGTAAGTCACATGCCCGGCGTGCAGGATGTCAAAGCAGCCGTTGGTGAAGACTATGCTCTCGTTGTGGGCGCGGGCATCGTCAATCGCCAGCAGCAATTGCTCCAGGCCCAGCACGCCGCGCTCCGAGCCTTCGGAGCGTTGGATCGCACGGCGCAATTCCGGCGCGCTGATGGCGGCGGTACCCAGCTTGCCCACCACAATACCCGCCGCCAGGTTGGCCAAGGCCACGGCGTGGGGCAACTCTTCACCGGCCGCGATAGACGCCGCCAGGGTGGAAATCACGGTGTCACCGGCACCGGTAACGTCGAACACTTCACGGGCCCGCGCCGGCAGGTGCATGGCCGGATGGTCAGGTCGCAGCAGGGTCATGCCGTGCTCGCCACGGGTCACCAGCAAGGCGCCCAGGTCGAGTTCAGCCATCAGAGCGGCGCCCTTGCTCACCAGCTCGTGTTCATCGACGCAACCGCCGACGATGGTCTCGAACTCGCTGAGGTTTGGCGTCAGCAGGCTCGCGCCTCGATAAATCGAGAAGTCCTTGCCCTTGGGGTCGGCCAGCACCGGAATGTTGCGGGCCTTGGCGGCCTGGATCAACACCTGGTGATTCTGCAAGGCGCCTTTGCCGTAGTCGGACAACACCAGCACCTTGACACCTTCAAGCCACGCATCGACCTGGTCGCTGAGGGCCAGTGCGTCGGTGGCGAAGGGTTCTTCGAAATCGATACGCAGCAATTGCTGGTGACGGCTCATGACCCGCAGCTTGACGATAGTCGGCTGATGGGCGATGCGCTGGAACAGCGCACGCACGCCGGCACCCTGCAAGCTGTTGGCCAGGCTGTCGGCAGCTTCGTCGTCGCCAGTCACCCCTACCAGGGAGGCCGGGGCGCCGAGGGCGGCAATATTGAGGGCGACGTTGGCAGCGCCACCTGGGCGGTCTTCGATTTGCTCGACCTTGACTACCGGTACCGGTGCCTCAGGGGAAATCCGTGAGGTACCGCCATGCCAGTAACGGTCGAGCATGACATCGCCGACCACCAAGACAGCGGCTTGATTGAATCGCGGCATGGACAACTTCATGGAGCAACCCACATACAAAATGAACAGGGGCGCGATATTAGCACAGGGTTTGCGGTCGCTTGCGCCCACTGCTGGCCAAATGTGGGAGGGGGCCTGCCCCCGATGGCGGTGTATCAGCTTGCACACTGCCGGCTGATCCACCGCAATCGGGGCATAGGTATCTACACAACTGACCGTGCTGACTTGCTCTTGCTCTTGCTCTTGCTCTTGCTCTGCTTTTGATTTTAGGCGCCCCGTTAAACCACGCTGGCCGGAATTCGACAGGGATTTGGGGGGTAAACCGGCAGGGATGCCGGTTTAGCCGCCCCGCGCCATGGATGGCGCGTGGCGGCGGCCCCCCAAATCCCTGGCGGATTACGGGCACACCGAGCCTGGGCGAGGTGCCGAGTGGGGGGGCAAGAGCCTTTTGGTTACTTTTGGGCTCTTTTCAAAAGTGACCCGCTGTAAAAGCGGAACCAATAGTGGCCGTAATCTAAATAACGGATATGTACTCGGTCCGATCCAACATTCTGGTCGGCTGTCAGGCCGCCATCGGGGGCAAGCCCCCCTCCCACAGTAGCTCTGTGTGTAGCTGTTGGATCAGGTGATGTCGGCCGATACCGGTGCATCCAGCCCCATGGCATGCAGGCGAGCGTAATAACCGTTCTGCGCCAGCAACTCGCCGTGGGTGCCGCGTTCGACAATTCGGCCGTCGTCCATCACCAGGATCAGGTCAGCCTTCTCGATGGTCGACAGGCGGTGTGCGATCACCAGGGTCGTGCGGCCTTGCATGACCTTGTCCAGTGCCGCCTGGATATGCCGCTCGGACTCGGTGTCGAGGGCCGAGGTGGCCTCGTCGAGAATCAGCAGCGGCGCGTTCTTGAGCAGTGCCCGGGCAATGGCCAGGCGCTGGCGCTGGCCGCCGGACAACAGCACGCCGTTCTCGCCGACCTGGGTATCGAAGCCTTTGGGCAATTGGTCGATGAAGTCCTTGGCGTTGGCATCTGCCGCCGCCGCTTCAACGTCGGCGCGAGGCGCGCCGGCCAGGTCGCCGTAGGCGATGTTGTTGGTCACGGTGTCGCTGAACAGCGTCACGTGCTGGGTGACCTGGGCAATGTGCTTGCGCAGGTTGAGCAACTTGTAGTCTTCGATCTCTACGCCGTCGAGCAGGATTTCGCCGCTTTCATGGTGGTAGAAACGCGGGATCAGGCTGGCCAGGGTTGACTTGCCGCTGCCCGAACGTCCCACCAGGGCGATCATCTGCCCAGGCTCGGCGGTGAAGCTGATGTCCTTGAGTACATGGCGTTCGGTGCCAGGGTAGGTGAAGTTCAGATTGCGCACTTCCAGGCGACCGCTGACCTTGTCACGCTCGATGGTGCCGTGGTCGACCTCAACGTCTTCGTCCAGTTGTTCGAAAATGCTTTCGGCGCCCGCCACACCTTTCTGGATGGTGGAGCTGACCTCCGACAGTTGGCGGATCGGCTTGGGCAACAAACCGGCCAGGGTGATGTAGGCCACCATGTCACCGGCAGAGGCGTCGCCCCGCAGGTAAAGGACCAGGAACATCAGCACAGCCATGGCGGAGTAGATCACCAACTGCAGCGCCGGGGTGTAGATCGCCCCGGTGCGGGTCATGCGCAGTTGCTTGTTGGTGTTGCTTTGGCTGGCCTTGAGGAAGCGCTTCTCTTCATAGACTTCGCCACCGAAGCTGCGCACCACGCGGTAGCCCTGGATGGTCTCCGAGGCCACATGGGTGACGTCGCCCATGGCCACCTGGATCTTTTTGCTCTGCTTGCGGAATTTCTTGCTGGCGGTGCTGACCATCACGGCAATCAACGGCAGGATCGCGATCATCACCAGCGTCAGGCGCCAGTTCATGTACAGCAGGGAGGCGAACAGGAAGATCACCGTCATGCCTTCGCGGATTACCACCTTGATGGCGTCGGTCGCCGCCCCCGTGACCATGGTCACGTTGAAGGTGATGCGGGAAATCAGGTGCCCGGAGTTGTGGTTATCGAAATAACGGTTGGGCAGCGTCAGCAAGTTGTTGAACAGCTGTACCCGCAGGTCGTGGACCAGGCCAAGGGAAACCTTGGCCAGCAGATAGTTGCCCAGGAACGAACCCAAGCCCTGCCAGGCCGCGATCAGGATGATCAGCAGCGGCACGGCCTGCAGCAGTTGCAGGTCGCGCAGGAATGGCACGGTCGGGAACAGCACGGCTTCCGGGTTGGAGAGGCCGTCGACAAAGTACTTGAGGATGTAACCCAGCATCGGCTGAGTCGACGCGAAAATCAGAAATCCGAGGATACTCAAGGCGAACAAGCCCATATAGGGCTTAACGTAACTGAGCAGACGGAAGTATATTTTCAAGCTCGAAGGGCTTGCGCTCGGACTGGAGTCGGTCATATCACGCGGCGTTTTGAAAAAGGAGGCTGACTTTAGCACAGCTTCTCTGTTGTACTTGCACCCGGTGTAACCCGCGGCCCGGTTGGATCCGACCGGCGACATTACATGGCCACTAGCTTAAGATGGTTGGCTTTCTCTTTCTGGAATGGCTCTACTGTATGCACTCCAAGCGCCTTAACTATGGCTCAAATCGCGTTTTCGACTTCCTGGTCCTATGGATTTTGCCTGTTGGCTTATTGCTGCTCCTGAGTGCACTGTTCTTCGTCGGCAATCGTAATGTACTGCACCGGATTTTCTACATCCTGTTCAGCGTACCGACTTTGTTTCTGTTGTGCATGCGCCCCAGGGAATTCAGGGATCTGTTGCGCGAGCCGCTGGCGATCGCCTTCCTGGCATTTTCCGCCTGGGCGTTGACCAGCCTGCTCTGGAGCCCGGAACACAGCACCGACACCGACCTGTTCAAGCGACCGCTGAACACCTTCATGCTGTTTGGTGGGTGCGGGCTCTTGCTGCATTATCGCAATGAATTGTTCAAGCCGATCTTCTTCAGCGCCGCTGTCATTGCGCTGGCGGTCAGCCTGGGCAACCTGGTGGCGTTCGCCAAAGGCTTTCAACCAGGCATGCGCATGATCGGCGGCCTAGGCGCCCTCGATAACCCTTTGCTCAGCTCCCACCTTTTTGGTTTTTTCACTGTGTACTGGCTGTACGTCTGCATGACGACCCAGCGCATGAAGGTGTTGTGGTTCAGCGTACCGGCCTTGGCGATCATGACCATGGCCGTGCTGGCGACCGGCTCACGCACGCCTCTAGTGGCGTTGGGGCTGGCTATCCTGTGGATGAGCTTTGTCAGTCGTAACCGCCGTTCGATACTGCTTATCGCCGGCGCGGCCTCGGGCGTTGCCACACTCATACTTTTCTACCCTGAATCAATCATCATGCGTGGCAGCTCGTTCCGCCTTGAACTGTGGAGCATGTCGCTGCAGCTTATCGCCGAACACCCCTGGATCGGTCATAGCTACGACTCCGAGCTGTATCTGACATTGGCTAGTGGCTACGAGCTGCGCGAACCCCACAGCTTTGCCTTAGGCGTGCTCTATTATGTCGGCGTAATCGGCTTTATCCCTTGGATATTCATGCTCGGTTGGGCCCTGTACAAGAGCCTCAAGGAACGCGCGCAGCCGCTGTTCATCCTGGCCTCGTCGCTGCTGGCCTATGGCATCGGCGCCGGCCTGACCGAAGGCGGCGGCATTCTTTCGCGACCCAAGGAACACTGGTTCCTACTGTGGATTCCCCTGGCGATTATCACCGGCCTGAGCATCGCCCAGCGCCATCGCAGCCTGTTGCGTATGCCGGTGCAAAACCTGAAGACCGCAGCCTTCGAGCAGATGTGCAGCAATGCCCATGTCATTGAAGCCGATGGCCTGGGACCTAAAGTTCTACGCCTGGAAGACGGCAGCTTCCTAAAGATATTCCGCCCACGCCGCTGGTACACCTCCGGCAGCTTCAACCCATATTCGGAGCGTTTTGCCAGCAACAGCGAGCAGTTGCGCACCCTGGGCATCCCCACGCCGGAAATCCTCGGACTCTATCGCCTGAGCGATGCCAGCAGCGCCGTGACCTATACGCCATTGCCCGGCCTGACCCTGCGCCAGGCCTTGCAAAGCCTGGACAGCAGCTTGCGCGAATCGCTGGTGGAGCGTTTTGGCCGGTTCATGGCGCAACTGCACGAGCGTGGCGTTTACTTCCGCTCGCTGCACCTGGGTAACGTGCTGTTGATGGACGACGGTGAGTTCGGCCTGATCGACGTGGCCGACCTGCGCATCTACCCGTCTTCACTGCGCTACACGCTGCGCCAGCGTAACCTGCGCCATATGCAGCGTTATCCACAGGATCGCAACTGGCTGTTCGAAACGCACTTCGAGCAACTGGTCAAAGGCTACGCCTCGGTGGCAAGCCCAGCGGCTACCGCGAAAATCCGCGAGCAGGTCCAGAGCCTTTAAACTTCTGTAGGAGCGAGCTTGCTCGCGAAAATCGTGAACAATGACGCGGGCATTCAAGTTGCCCGCGGTGTTCTCCGTTTTTTTCGCGAGCAAGCTCGCTCCTACAGGGTGAGGCGCCGTTTCAGCTCTTGAGCGGCGCCAGGTACAAACGCACCAAACCGCGCAATGTCTTGCGCCCCCAGAACTTCAACGGGATTTGCTTGAGAATCTCCCGCGCCAGTGGGCGATCGCGGTCGGCGGTCTTGAGGAACATAGAGTTCAGGAAGTTGTAGCGCACCGCGTCATAGGCCGGGTGGTCGCTGAACTTGGCATAGGTCTTGAGAATGTTCTGGATCATGTAGCGGTGGTTCTTGTACGTATTGCTCGCGTGCTGGCGATACTTGGCCATCACCACGCCAAGGGCGTCGATGGTGTAGCCCGCCGCCGTGATCTTCAACTGGATCAGCAGGTCCTCCAGGGGAATCTGCGGGTCGAAACCGCCGACTTGCTCCAGCACCTCCCGACGAATCAGCATGGTTGGCGCCGGTGGGAACGGCTTGCGGTCCATAAAAATGTCGTCGAAGTCGAGACTGCGAAACGGCAGGTCGCGACGTTGCTTTTTCTCCGGATGCAGGTTGCCGTCAGCATCGATCAGCTCGATGTTGCCGGCACACATGCCCACCTTAGGCTTACCGTCCATATACGCGACCTGGGTGGCAATACGGTCCGCCAGCATGATGTCATCCGAGCCGAACGGTGCGATCAGGCTGCCCTTGGCGCGCGCGATCGCACCATTGAGGGTGGCGCTGAGGCCTTGGTTCTGTTGCACCTGGAAATCAAAGCCGTGTTCGGCCTGCAAGCGCAGGATACGTTCGACGCTGTCGTCCTTGGAACCGTCATCCACCACCAGCAATTCGATATTGGGGTAAGTCTGTCCGAGTACGCTGAGGATGCTCTGTTCGATGTACTGGCCGTGGTTATAGGAGGCGATAATTACCGAGACCAGGGGTTGTGGCTGATTCATGCTCTACCTACTTCACGCAAACCGGTTTCAATCAGGGCCAGGTACTTGTGCTTGAACTCTTCAAGAGTGTGATTGGCCTGCAGATAGCGGAACACCTCTTCACCCTTGGCGCGCAATTGTTCATCGCTCAGCGCCAGGTAGGTATCCAGGGCCGCGGCCAGTTGCTCGACGTTGCCCGGGTCGTGGGACAGTCCACCCGCGCCTTGCACCAGCGGCAGCATCGCCGGGCCATTGGAGGCAATCACCGGCAGATGGCCGCTCATGCCTTCCAGAAGCGCCAGCCCCAGGCCCTCGAACAGCGACGGCATGGTCCAGATATCGAAGCCGCGCACATACTTCATGCCGTCTTCGCGAAAGCCCAGCAAGTGTGCACGACCAGTCAGGCCCAGGCGCTCGATGTCGGCACGCAAGTCGGCTTCGGCGCGACCGGAACCGATGATGCCCACTTGGGCCTCAGGGTACTTGTCCTTGAGGATTGCGAAAGCTTGCAGCAGGTGGGTGTGGCCCTTGATCGGCACCAGGCGGCCCAGGGCGCCGATCATCCGTGCGTCCATTGGCAGGCCCAGGGCCTTGCGGGCGTCGTCGCGGGTCAGTTGCAGGGCTTCGGCCTGGGGAATGTCGATGGCGTTGGTGACATAGGTGGTGTTGTCGCGGGTAAAGCCACAGTTGAGGTTCACCAGGTAGTCCTTCACCGCCTCCGACACACCGACAAACCGCCATGCCGGGCTGACCCAGCGTTGGGTCTGGCGACGACGATAACCACGGGCATATTCGCCAAAACCGTGGGAGATGCCGATGCACAGCGGGATTTTCAGCCAGCGATTGAGCGAGAGCATCATGTTTACCGACTTGAAGCGGTTACAGATGACCACATCGAATTTCTGCTCGCGGCAATACTTGTAGATCTGCCACATGGCACCGAAGCGAATGCCCTTGAGGGACTTCTCCGGCAGCTCGAAATAATGGGAGTGTTCAGCCACGCTCAGGGGCTGGCCGGGCAGCGGGCGGCCGCTGAGAAAGCCGGATGTCACCTCGAAACGCTCAGCCGGCAAGGACTTGACGATTTGCTCACCCAGGTCGGCGAAATCATTGGTCTTGACGTTGTAGTCCGGCTGTAACTGCAAAACCTTGAAACGCGGCTTCATAACTCTCCATGCAGCGATCTGGCTACGGGCACGCAGCCCGGTAAAAAAGGCGACAGGCGAATACCGACCTGCCTTCAATAGGCTCTCAGTCCCTCTTCAGGACCCACAACAGCTCGTGACGGCGCACGGCCTTGCGGAAGAATTCGTTCTCGCCGTAGGGCGACGGCTTGCGGCCCGCCAGCAGTTGCTGCAACCACCTGCGCACCCGGCGCTTGAACGGCGCGGGCGGTTGCAGGTCATGCATCATGCCCAAGGCCATGGCCTTGTCCTGCTGCTGGCTCAAACTGAGCGCAAAGCTGCAAGGCTCCATCTCGGCCCCACTCTCAAAACGCGGCGGCAGCGCTACGCCAGCCCCCGAATCGCCCATGGGCCAACGGTCGTTATCATGCAGGTGATTGGCGTAGCCGAGCAATGTGTCGGGCTGCCACTCCAGGCCCTGCAAGGCCTCAAGGATCGCCGTATGGGCACAGATGTGGTCCGCGTGAGGATCCAGCAACGGCGTGGGCAATACGATCACCTGTGGCCGCGCCTTGAGCAAAAGCGCCCGCAGGTCGGCAATCAGGTTATGCCAGGTCGGTGCGCCGTCCACATCCCCCGGCAGTGCAAAGCCGTTGAACTGGCGAAACAACCGCGTATCGCTTAAGTCAGCTTCGCGGGACGCCATAGGTTGATCCGGCGCAGCCTGCATGGCCTGCAACTGCATGCAGAAGTAGCCCAGTTGCACACACTGCGCTTCTGGCACACCGGCCCAGCGTGGCACGGCGATGCTGTCCCAGGCACGCAGGCGGCCCTTGAGGCGAGCGGCTTCAGCCTTGGGCAGCCCCATGTGCTGGTAATGTTCGGCTTCAATTTCACCGGCGGTCAGGGTCACGATCCAGCTTTCGGGCGCCTGGCTGTAAAGGCTGAACGCCGCCAGCTCGGCATCGTCGGCGTGGGGCGCGATCACCATCACCCGTTGCTGGCGATAGTCCGGTTGGCGAAAGCGCCAGAGTGTCGGCTGGCCCTTGATCCGGCAGAAACGCCCGCGCAGCCTGACATTGCCCGCCACCAAGGCTTCGGCGGCGCCGGTCAGGTTCAGGTAACGCCGCCCGGCGACGCCGCGTTCGAAGACTTGTCTATCCGGCGTCTCCAGGCCCAGGACGTCCAATGCAGGGTCGAGGAACCGCCCAAGCCAGGCGCTTTTCAATTCGACACCGACGATCAGGGTTTCATCGGCCGCCAGAGGCGTGTCTAACAGCAGCCGCCCCGCCTCCAGGCGCAGACCGGGCTGTTCGCTGCCGGCCGGAAACGCATAGCCGTAGCTGTCTTGGGCGAGTAAAACAGGTGATCGGCAAACCAGGCTTCATGGGCCGCCCACAGCAGCACCGCCAGGAGCAGCGGCATCCACCAAGCCACCAGGACGCCGGCTGCCACCAGCACCAGCAAGCCGATCAACAGCGCGATGCGCTTGTTGCGCCGATGGCGCTTGAGCAGCTGCTGCTTGCGACTCATACGCTGAACACCGGCACCGGGTTGCACCAGCGCTCCTTGTACTCACGGTCGGAACGCCCGAAGGAGAAACGCAGCGACTTGTTCGCCGCCCGCGCCTGTTCCCACGCGCTTTGGGTATTGAGGAAACTCAGCACGCTGCCAGGGCTGAATGCGCGGGTTTCCGGGTCGACACCACCGTTGACGTACTCGGCGCTGAACCACTCATTGGACTGCACCTGATACACCAACTGCACCGCAATCGCGGCGTCATTGAGAAACAGCACCGAGCCGAACAGGAACTCCTTGAGCAGCTCCAGCACCTCGGCCAGGCGCGCCGCGCCTGCTGCGGGAAAGCCCCAGCGGCGCTGGAACAGGTCGCAATAAATCGCCGCCAGCTCCACGCTGGAAAACTCACTGACCGCCCGCGCTACGCCGCCCGCTTCTTCCAGCAGGCGCAATTCGCGGCGCTGGTTGTAGCGAAACTTCTTCGACAGTTCTTCTGGAGTGCGCGCCATGGCCAATTGCTCGGCCTGGGGCTTGAGGGTGCTGACGCGCCCCTCGTTCAACGCCGACAGGTAGCGCGCACGATGCCGCAACGGCACCTGCGCGTCGGCAGCAATAGGCAAGATGATCTCGGCATTGCCCAGGTCAAAGAGGCCTTTCTTGCCGCTGCGCTTGAGCACCTCCTTGGACAGGGCCAGGTCGCGCCCCCAGGTGGCTATCGCCCCCTTGAGTTCACCGCCTTGCTGCCAACCCAGGTAGCGCACCGGGATCTGCGCCAGCCCGGCCATCCGTTCGATCACCTGTGGATGAGTCGCCACGCTGCCGCCATAACGCTGCCAGGCCTGGGCGTAAACCTCGGCCTCGACAGGCGCCCAGCCACGTTCACGCCAGCCCTGGAAGCGGTTCAGCATTTAAACCACGGCGTCATAAGGGTCCACGCCGTCCTTGACCACGAGGATGTCTTCCATGATCAGGTACTGCAGGTCGGAGCCGAAGAACATGTTCAGCGCGTCGGTCGGCGAGCAGATCATCGCTTCGCCACGACGGTTGAGCGAGGTGTTCAGCGACACACCATTACCGGTCAGCACTTCCAGCTCTTTCATCATGTCGTAGTAGCGCGGGTTGTATTCGCGCTTGAGTACCTGGGCGCGGGACGTGCCATCTTCATGCACCACTTCCGGCACGCGGGTCTTCCACTCTTCGGCGACTTCAAAGGTGAAGGTCATGAACGGCGCCGGGTGATCGACCTTGATCATCTGCGGGGCCACGGTGTCGAGCATCGACGGGCAGAAAGGCCTCCAGCGCTCGCGGAACTTGATCTGGTGGTTGATGCGGTCAGCCACGCCGGTAGCACTCGGGCAACCGATGATAGAACGGCCGCCCAGGGCACGCGGGCCGAACTCCATGCGCCCCTGGAACCAGGCCACCGGGTTGCCGTCGACCATGATCCTGGCGATGCGCTGCGGCATGTTTTCGATCTTGCGCCAGTTCGGCTTGCTCGCGTGCTTGGCACAGGCGGCGATCACGTCTTCATTGCTATAGGACGGGCCGAGGTAGACGTGCTCCATCTTCTCAACCGGCACACCACGGGCGTGGGACACGTACGCGGCGGCACCCACAGCGGTGCCGGCATCGCCGGACGCCGGCTGCACGAACAGCTCTTTCACGTCGTCACGGGCGATGATCTTCTGGTTCAGCTTGACGTTCAGCGCACAACCGCCCGCGAATGCCAGCTTGCCGGTGTCCTTGAGGATGTCGCCCAGGTAGTAATCGATCATCTGCAGGGCCAGCTTCTCGAACAGCGCCTGCATGCTGGCCGCGTAGTGGATGTACGGCTCGTCGGCGATATCGCCTTCGCGCTTGGGCCCCAGCCACTCGATCAGTTTAGGCGAGAAGTAGAAACCCTTGCCCTTCTCTTTATAACGACGCAGGCCGATGACGTTGGCGTAGTCGGTGTTGATCACCAGCTCGCCGTTTTCAAACGAGGCCAGGCGCGAGAAATCGTATTTGCTGGCGTCGCCATACGGCGCCATGCCCATGACCTTGAACTCACCGTCGAGCATCTCGAAACCGAGGAACTCGGTAATTGCGCCATACAGGCCGCCGAGGGAGTCCGGATCGTAGAATTCCTTGATCTTGTGGATCTTGCCGTTTTCGCCGTAGCCGAAGAAGGTAGTGGCGTACTCGCCCTTGCCGTCGATGCCGAGGATCGCGGTTTTTTCCTGGAAGCCCGAGCAGTGGTAGGCACTGGAGGCGTGGGCCAAGTGGTGTTCAACCGGTTCGATCTTGATTTTCTTCGGGTCAAAACCCAATTGCTCCAGGCACCAGACGATCTTGTTGCGATAGCGCTTGTAGCGACGGTTTGCCCATCAGGATCGCGTCGAGGGCACGGTCCGGGGCGTACCAATAGCGCTTGGCGTAGTGCCAGCGCGCCTCGCCGAACAGGCTGATCGGCGCGAACGGGATCGCCACCACATCAACGTCGGAAGGCTTGATGCCGGCCTGTTCCAGGCAGAACTTCGCCGACTCGTAGGGCATGCGGTTCTTTGCATGTTTGTCGCGTACGAAGCGCTCTTCTTCGGCGGCCGCAATCAGCTTGCCGTCGATATACAGGGCTGCGGAAGGATCATGGCTAAGGGCGCCGGACAGGCCAAGAATCGTCAATGCCACAGGGGTCTAGCCTCTTTTAGTCTGCATGCAGGCGGGTCGCGCCTGAAAAAAGTGTGCCTCTCGCCTGGGCGAGAAACAGCTAAAGGGCGGGATTATAGCTTAAAAGCAGGGGGAAGCTGTTAGCGACACGCGCCAGGCTGGGAGGGCTACTACAGTTCGAGGCTACCGTCGGCGTTTTGCCGGTAGAGGGTGTAAGGCAAGGCAAGGGTATCCAGCACGGCGGAGACCGGCACATCGATAAAGGCCCAGGGAATACCGTCCAGCGCCAGGCCAGCTGCGGAACTCGGCGGTGCATGCAGTACGCACAGGTCATAAGCCACGCCGCTGTAGACGCGTGGAACGGACTGGCAATAGGTTTTTTTTGTCCTGAGCTCTCGCAGAGCGACGCTATCGTCACGCAGCACCGTCGTCACGGTACCGCAGCCGGCCAGCAACAACACGCTACCTAACAACGCCAACCGCCTTGTGGTTCCAGTCTTCATGCTTGTTTCTCCTGTTGAGGGACTGAAACCTAACACTTTGACTCGTTACCCACAGGCTCCGCTGGACGCAGCTCAGCGTAGGAACCTTCTGGTTCAGCCCAACGGCCATGACGGTCGGCAAAAACACAGGAAGCCGTTAAACTCCCGCTCTTTTGCGTCTGCGCCAGCCAATGCGTCGCGCCACGGAACTGCCTACCCATGACCCGTCCTGCCCCCGCCGCCCTGCTTGCGCTGGGCTTGTGCACCACAGCCCTGGCCGACGATACAACGCTGACCCTCGACCCCAGCGTGATCACCGGTTCACGCAGCGCCAGCCCGACCTTCGACCTGCCGTATTCGGTGGACGGCATCAGCCGCGAGCAGATCAGCGACGGCCAACTCGGCATCAACGCCTCCGAAGCCCTGTCCCGTGTGCCTGGCCTCGCGGTACAGAACCGCCAGAACTATGCCCAGGACCTCCAGATCTCATCCCGTGGTTTCGGCGCCCGCTCGGCATTCGGCGTGCGCGGCATCAAGCTGATCGCCGATGGCATCCCCGCCAGCACCCCCGACGGCCAGGGCCAAGCGGCGACCTTCAACCTCGACACAGCTGAAACGTATCGAAGTGCTGCGCGGCCCGGCGGCGACGTTGTATGGCAGCAACGCCGGCGGCGTGATCCAGATGTTTTCCCGCGACGGCGAAGGCACGCCGCGCGTCGGCGCCGAAACCCTGGTAGGCAGCGACGGACTGAACAAAAACCACCTCAGCGCAGAGGGTGCGGCCAAAGGCGCCGGTTTCGTGCTCGATGCCTCGCGCATGGATACCAATGGCTATCGCGACCACAGCAGCGCCCGCCGCGACCAGACCTTCGCCAAGCTCAATTTCGCGCCGGATGACGACAGCAAGCTGGCGTTGATCTACAGCAGCCTTGAGCAGAACGGTACGCAAGATCCGCTGGGGCAAACCTGGGCGGCGTACAAAGCCGATCCGCGTTCGGTGAGCTCCAATGCGCTGATCTACAACACGCGTAAAAGTATCGATCACCAGCAGTTGGGATTGAATTACGAGCGGTACATCGGTAATGCAACGTTGCAGGTGAATGCTTATACCGGGCGCAGGAATGTGATCCAGTACCTGTCGATCCCCAAAGGCACGCCGGCCAACGAACGCGGCGGCGGCGTGGTGCAATTTTGACCGCAAGTTCTACGGCGGCAGCGTGCGCTGGATGCAACCCGTTGAAAGCGCTCCCGGCGATTTGATGATCATCACCGGCTTGGACTTCGACCAAAGCGAAGACAGCCGCCACGGTTACCAGAATTACAGCGGTAACACCCTGGGCGTGAAAGGCCAGCTACGTCGTGATGAAATCGACACGGCTCGCAGCCTCGACCCGTATATCCAGGCCAACTGGGCCCTCGACCGCTGGACCCTGCAAGCCGGTATCCGGCACAGCACCATGCAAATGGACGTCGACGATCAGTTCCTGAGCAATGGCGACGCCAGCGGCAACAAGACTTACCAGAAAAATACGCCGTCAATGAGCGTGATGTATGCGTTCACTCCCGAGCTGCACGGCTACGTCAGTGCAGGTAAAGGTTTCGAAACCCCGACCCAGGCCGAACTGGCCTACGCGCCGGGCAACGTCGAGGGCTTCAACTTCGGCCTGAAGCCGTCTGAAAGTACCCAATATGAAATAGGTTTGAAGGCGCAGCTAAACGACACACGGCTCAACGCAGCGGTGTTTCAGATCACCACTGAAGACGAACTGGTCGTGCAGCAATCCATCGGTGGCCGCACCAGCTACCAGAACGCTGGCCGCACCCTGCGCCGCGGCTTCGAACTCGGCATGGAAAGCCAACTCAGCGAACACTGGAGCACCAGCCTCGCCTACACCCGCCTGCAAGCAACCTACGACAGTGACTTCGCCAGCGCAGCCAATACTATCGATAAAGGCAACTACCTTCCCGGCGTACCGCAAACCACCCTGTTCGTCGAACTCAACTGGAAACCACGAGACTGGGTCAGCACCGCCATCGAGGGCCTGTACCGCAGCAAAGTCTATGTCGAAGACACCAACAGCCAACATGCCGCGCCGGGCTACAGCGTATTCAACTGGCGCGCACGGTTGGAGCAAAAGGTAGAGCACTGGACCTTTCACCAGACCTTGCGCCTGGATAACTTGTTGGATCGCCAGTATGTGGGGTCGGTGATAGTCGGTGACGGCAATGGTCGCTACTACGAAGCGGCGCCGGGGCGGTCGTGGTATGCGGGGGCTGGGGCTGAATATCAATTCTAATGTGGGAGGGGGCTTGCTCCCGATAGCGGTGGATCAGCTACAGAAACATCACTGACACCCCGCTTCGGGGGCAAGCCCCCTCAAACTTCAAATAAGCTACTGATTTAAAGGTTTAAAATTTAGCCTTAACGCTGGATATTCTGGAGGCGGCCCAGGTTGCTGCGCGACGGCGCCACGTCGACGATGTGACCGGGTTGTTGGGTTGTTGGGGCGAGTACATATCCGTTGCTTAGGTAACGGCCACTATAGGTTCCGCCCTTACGGCGGCTCACTTTGCAAAAGCGGCAAAGTAAGCAAAACGCTCTTGCCCCACCACTTGGCACCGTCGCCCAGGCTCGGTGTGCCCGTAATCCGACATGAATTTGGGGGGCCGCCGCCACGCGCCATCCATGGCGCGGGGCGGCTAAACCGGCATCCCTGCCGGTTTACCCCCCAAATCCCTGTCGAATTCCGGCCAGCGTGGTTTAACGGGGCGCCTAAGATCAAAAACACAGCGAGGCGGCCTTATAGCCGACCTGATCGTTGAAGCGTGCGCGTACCCCTGTGGGAGCGGGCTTGCCCGCGAAGGTCGTTAACGATGACGTGAGAAACCAGAAAGAACTCGGCGTTCTCAGGTTTTTCGCGAGCAAGCTCGCTCCTACAGAAAAGCAGAAGCGCCGCCAGCGTATCTGCGATGCGCAGCGAGTCGCTTTTGATCTTGATCTCAGGCGCCCCGTTAAACCACGCTGGCCGAACGCAGGCTTGAAGCCGTGGGCAACCCGGCAGGACGCCGGGTTAGCCGTCCTGGGCCAAGGATGGCCCATGACGGCGGCCCACGGTTTCAAGCCGGAGAGAGGGCACACCGAGCCTAGGCGAGGGTGCCGAGTGGTGGGGCAAGAGCGTTTTGCTTACTTTTGCGCTTTTTGTACGGACCGGACACATGGTTGACACCTGTGCGGGGACATAGTGGACACATTATGCCCCGTAGTCAGGGTTGTTTACGTCGAAGGTCCGTAGAAATTGATGGCAGAAATAGACGTCAAACAAGCCATCTCTTTCAGCGTTAGGGCGTATTGCGATGTGTTGCCCGCGCAGGCCTTTGGCGATGCTGAAGTAGCGTTTCTGAAAGCGAAATCGACTGTCATAAACCTTTGCCAATACATCATCTGGGCCATATTCAAAGTCCGACAGTTGCTGTGGATATGCCCAGGGGCTACTCCGATAGCGGTCCATCGGCACCTTGTAGCCCAGCGCCTGATGAGGGCGCTGCAGGTTATAAACCTCACGCCATTGATCAAAAGCCGATTGAGCGTCCATCAGTGTGGAAAAGTACCGTCCATCAAGTACTTCTGCTTTGAGCGAGCGGTGGAAACGTTCGATCTTTCCATTGGTTTGAGGGTGGCGAGGACGGCTGAAGCTGATCGGATTCCCAGGCGAATCAGCCAGATACTCAACTCTGAAACCTCACCTGGATTGCGTGGCGAGCCCCAGGGAGCACCGTTATCAACGTTGATCCGAACCGGCAAGCCATAGCGCTGGAAAACCTCAATCATCTTCTCCTTCACCGTGGCTCCCCGTTCGTTATCACAGGCCTCAATGGCTAGGCTGAACCGGGAGTGGTCGTCCAACAGCGTCAGGGGGTGGCATCGACCTTGCTGCAGTGCGAAATGCCCTTTGAAATCCATCTGCCAAAGATCATTAGGCGCGTCGTGTTCAAATCGCAGCGTCGCCGAATGCTCCTTCAGAGACGGTTGAATCAGGTCATGCCGGTGCAAGATATTGGTGACGGTGCTGGGGGCGATGCGCTTTTCCAACAGGCTACTAATTGTGCGTCCGCCCCATGCTGATGGGCCTGTCTAAGTGTGATGACTTGTGCTTCCAAGGCCGTCTGGGTCAGTTTGGGACTGCTCGCTGGTCTGCGGGATTTCTCTTGCAGACCAGGCTGACCCAGCGCCTCGTAGCGTTTTGAG